>JASAMX010018056.1:0-10895 GCA_030248175.1 Microlaimidae sp. YZB2_3 | reverse complement strand
TTGCTCGTTTAGAAGCTTGATGATAATAATTTTCGAATTGCTGTGTTGGATTATTGCATCGAATTTTTAGATTTCGTGTTGCATATTACAGTACTCTTTTTTAGCATTTTTATTCCAAGGTTTCATACTCTTTCGGTTTTTTTTGTAAACAAACATATTAATAATCAATTTTTATTTTGTGTGGACACTCTTTGTGTAAAAAATATTTATACATGCTAGCAATTGTACGTTATTTATCTAGTCATATATATCATTTCATGAATTTACACAAGGGATGGACGGCCGGGAAATCAAGGCTGGTCGAATTTAAGTCAGTTATCTCGTATTCGCAACATAGGGATGACTTTAATTTCGGCCACGCCTGGAATTTCGGCGATCAATTGAGGGTGTTAGAAATTTGGCTTATTTTTAAAACACAAAATAGTTAACAAAAGCAAAAACTGGCATTAATGTTTCTAAAAGTGTTTTTTGCTAAAGTTTTTTACTTTTTATTATTTTACATTATCAACATTTTTATACAAAAAGTGAATTTTTTATGATTTTCTTAATTTTTGTTTTGTGTTTAAACTGCATCAAAATTCAGAACGAAAAACAATATATAACCTTAAAATACCTTCGATTTAAAGGCTTAATGTCTGTTTAATTTTAAAGTTAAGATATTCACTCAAAAATTATTTTGCAATGCGTTTAACTAAACTGCACATTTCAAGATTTTGTTCGGCCACCATAAAAGGCACCAAAAAGACTTTTGCTGTTTTTAAAAGATCCCCATTGTACTCTTACCGTATTCTAAAGAATTTTTTCGCTCGTTTGACTTTGTTTTTGACGTTTTTTTAAGCCAAAAATAAAAATTGAACAAAAAATACAAGTTATTAAAAACTTGTTTTTTTTTAAGGTTTTTGCACAACTACTCAAATTTGCTGAAATAACTAATTAAAGTTCGCAAAAAGCAAAATTTAGAGTTACGCGTACCAAGAACAAATACCTAAGGGCCTTTTTTTTAGCTCTAGAAATTTTTATTGTTCGTTTAACAGGCGCTCGGCCAATTTGTGGGTGGCCGAAGATACGATGCGCCTTAACTTCGGCCACTTTGAAAGTTTCGATTTCTTGGTTTTTAAGTGTAACGGAAATATTTTGAAATTTTCGCATGGAATAACAAAATACAATTTTAGGCCAAAATTTGGCTTGATTGAAAAAGCCAGAAAAAACTATTCGAAAAAAAATAAAAAAAGGCGGCGAAATTAGTCTCGTTAACTTATAACTAAGTAGTAGTCTCAGTCGGAATATCTGGCGAGCAACGCGAGTTATCCGGGTCAGTAGTTTATGAATACAATCATCTCTCAGTACCGCCGCCCGCCCATATAATAAATCCCAAGGCCGTGTCCCGCCGCGCGCTCCAGGGCGCCCCGCGGACCTCACCGTATTACGGTGCGGCGCCCTTTTCCATATGAATCTGCGAAATTCTGAAAATGCGTTCTGCGAAATTCTGGAATTTTCGCGGCTTCCGGTTTGCCGATTCGCTGCTCGACTCGAGGAGGAGAGAAAAGGGGCGAAGAAATTTTTTCTCTCTGCCGGTACTTTTTTGCAATTTTCACCTACGGTTTATACAGTATGTTAATGAAGGTTTTTTACCAAAAGTGTGCCGGAATTGCACCATACTGGTTTATAAGAATATTATCGAGTTAGTTTGTCTCGGCAGGGGTTGAATTCAATAAAACTACGATTTTAAAGTTCAATTTAGAAAACGGAACCGATCTAGCTCCCCCACCTCATTTTGGATACTTTGTGTACTTTTGCTGCCACTTTTAACACAAAATTCTTACCTTTTGACACCTGCCAACCGAATGGTTTTATTTTATGATTATAGGATTTTTCTCAAATGGTGGATAAATGTTAAGATATTGTAGTCAAACATTTTTACAACATCTTGGATCGAAAATTTGACTGTAAAACAAAAAAAATGTAATTAAATTTTCAGTTCGTTTACCTATAAGAAAAAGCAAGGTTTACTTTTAGTAAATGTTAATTTTAAATTAATCTAAGTAATGTTTTTTATGATTTGAAAAAAACTATCTCTTATTTCATCCCTTTTAGCTTAAGTCTGCGGTTATCGTTTTTATTGAACACAAAAATGTAATCAAATGACTCTGAAAGATTAATATATTTTGACTTAAAAAGGGTCTATTTGTGTAAATATAAGGGGTTTGAAATAATGGCCGTTTATTAAAAAGGCTTACCTTTGACGGCTAATACAAATCCTAACACTTTGTATACATTGTATGTATTTTTTATCATTGTTGTAATTTATTATTTTACTGTGTTTTATTACTTTTTATAATTTATTCAAGGTTTTTGTTAGTAAATTCAAAAAAACGACATTTGATAAAACTGTTTTTTTTTAATTTATAAAATTAATTATTTTTTATAAAGATTGGAATGCCTTTATTATTAAGACTTAATTATTAAAAATTAAGTTATTTTTACATTAAAATTTTTGTAGGCAAAATTATGCGAATTAAAAAAATTTTGAAGATGTAATTTATTTTTTATTTTGATCTTTATTGTTAAAAAAACAAAAAGCAATACTGGTTTCTTTGAAGAGAAAGCTTCGCACAAAATTTTTCGTTAAAGGTGGATTAACGACAGTAATCAAGATTACTTTTTATTCGAAAAATATTAATCATTGATCGATCGTGATTAAAAATATGCCATATTCCATGAATTATCATTGTACGAACAAACATATCGTGGTAGATTTTCACTGATGAAGCAGTTGGTTAATAATTTCAAGATATTTTTCAATTTTTTTTAAATTCATCATTTTGACATTTTGAACACGAAATCAAATCACGTTTAATCTGTAGTTAATTTTAAAAAACTCTTTAGAAAAATTGATCTGTTATTTAAATGTTTATTCACAATAAGTTTTGAATTTTTTCCTAGAGTTGTGTTTTTGCCGTTAATCTGTGATAGGGAAAAGTCTTCGCATTGTGCATTCCACGTGTCTCGTGCGAGAAAATGATATAATAAACAAAAACCTGTAACTAATACCTTATTAAATTAGTTTTTGAGCATAATGTCTCAAAATAAACGATTCGAGTGTAAAATAGTAGCTCAATGCTGTGATTTACTTCATTATTCCTTTCTTTCAGTTTTATTTGTTAATAAAATTACTACCAAATCAACAGAAAAAAACTGAAAGAAAGGAAAGCAATAATGAAGTAAATCACAAGCATAACTACTGTTTTACACTCGAATCGTTTATTTAAACTTATTATGCTGCGAATAAGTAGTAAGTGAACCACAAAACTTAATTTAATAAGGTATTAGTTACAGGTTTTTGTTGCTATGTATCATTTTCTCGCACCGCACAGTAAACACATGAATGCACAATGCAAACAACTTTTCCCTATCACAGATTAACGGCAAAAACAACAAACACAACTCTAGGAAAAAATTCAAAACTTATTGTGAATAGACGTTTTTAAATAACAGATCAATTTTTCTAAAGAGTTTTTTTAAAATTAACTACAGATTAAACGTGATTTAATTTCGTGTTCAAAATGTCAAAATAAATTGATGAATTTGAAAAAATTGAAAAAGTGTCTTGAATGTATTAACCAACTGCTTCATCAGTGAAATTGTTACCACGATATGTTTGTTCGTACAATGATAATTCATGGATCCCTAATGAGGCATATTTTAATCACGATCGATCAATGATTATAATATTTTCGAATAAAAAGTAATCTTGATTACTGTCGTTAATATCCACCCTTTAACGAAAAAAATTTTTTATCAGAAGCTTTATTCATTTCAAAGAAACCAGTATTGCTTTTTGTTTTTTAACAATAAAGATCAAAATAAAATAAATTACATCTTCAAAAATTTTTTAATTCACATAATTTAATTTTGTACCCAAAAAGTTTTAATGTAAAAAGAGTCTAGCTTATTTTTTAATAAATTAAGTCTTAATATTTCATAAAGGCATTCCAATCTTAGTTGAAATAAAATAATTAATTTTATAAATTTAAAAAAACAGTTTTATCAAATGTCGTTTTTTTGAATTTACTAACAAAAACCTTGAATAAATTATAAAAAGTAATAAAACACAGTAAAATAATAAATTACAACAATGATAAAAAATACATACAATGTATACAAAGTGTTAGGATTTGTATTAGCCGTGAGAAAGGTAAGCCTTTTTAATAAACGGCCATTATTTCGAACCCCTTATCATTCTTTACACAAATAAACTGTTTAAGTCAAAATATTATTAATCTTCAGAGTCATTTGATTACATTTTGTGTTCAATAAAACAATAACCGTTTAAATTGAGCTAAGCTTAAATATAAAGGGATGAAATAAGAGATAGTTTTTTCGAATGCGGTAAAACATAATATTACCATTTAGATTAATTTAAAATTAACATTTACTAAAAGTAAACCTTGCTTTTTCTTATAGGTAAACGAACTGAAATTTAATTACATTTTTTTTGTGTTTTACAGTCGAATTTTCGATCCCAAGTGTTGTTGTAAAAATGTTTGACCAGTTACAATATCTTAACATTTCTGGCCATTTAACAAAAAAAATCCTATAATCGTAGAATATAAAACCATTCGGTTGGCAGTTTTTTCATAATGTCCATTCGAAAGGTAGAGTTTGTGTTAAAAGTGGCAGCAAAAGTACAAAGTATCCAGGAATGAGGTGGGGAGGCTAAATCGCTACGTTTGTAAATTGAACTTTAAAATCGTAGTTACTGAAGTCAACCCTGCGACGAACTAATTCGATAATATTCTTATAAACCAGTATGGTGATTCCGGCACAGTTTGGTAAAAAAAACCTTCGATTAATATACTATATAAACCGTAGTGGGAGTGCAAAATGCAAATTTGACGATACCGGCAGAAAAAAAATTTCTTCGCCTTTTCTATCTAGACGAGTCAAGCACGGCGGATAAAGACGGCGAACGGAAGCCGCGAAAATTTCAGAATTTCGCAGAAGTATATGGAAAAAGGGAAATCACGCCGCCGCACTGTAATACGGTGAGCTCCGCGGGGCGCGCTAAAACACGCGGCGGGACAACAGTTAAACTATATATGGGGCGACGGGCAGACCCTGTAGAAAATGAGATTGTATTCGTCGAAGCTCTGACCGGATAGGCTGGCCGGTTCCTCGCAGATCTACAATTAAATTCTATTTAGTTATAGGGTAACTGACTTAATTTCGGCCACCTTTTTTTATTTTTTTGAATAAGTTTTTTCTGGCTTTTTCAATCAAGCCAAATTTTGGCCTAAAAGTCAAACAATAGCTATATTTGTTATTCCAGTGCGAAATTTGAATATTTCCGTTACACTTAAAAACCAGAGTGAAGGTTTAAACTTTTTTTTAAAGTGGCCGAAGTTAAGGCGCGTGCCATTTATTTCGGCCACCCACAAAAAAACTGGCCATAACTATTGCTTAAACGAACAATAAAAACTTCTAAAGGTTGCAAATTTACCCTTAGGTATTGTTCTTGGTACATATAATCTAATTTTTCCCGTTTGCGAACTTTAATAGTTATTAGCAAGACTTTAAATAAGTATGTCAAAACCTTAAAAAACAAGTTTTAATAACTTGTATTTTTTGTTCAATTTTTATTTTTGGCTTAAAAAACGTCAAAACAAAGTCAAGCGAGCAAAAAAAATTCTTTATAAATACGGTAGTGCAATGATATTTAAAAACAGCAAAAAAGGCAGGTTCTTTCATCTACATTTTATGGTGGCCGAAATTAACGGAATCTTAAAATGTGCAGTTAGTTAAACGCATTGCAAAATAATTTTGAAAAAAATATCAAAACATGAAAATTAACAACATTGAGCCTTAAATAGAAGGTATTTTAAGCTTATATATTGCTTCGTTCTAAATTTGATGCAGTTTAAACACAAAGCAAAAATTAAGAAAATCATAAAAAATTCACTTTTTGTATAAAAATGTTGATAATGTAAAATAATAAAAATAAAAAACTTTAGCAAAAACACTTTATTCAACATTAATCCAGTTACTTTTGTGCAAGTTCTTTTGTGTTTTAAAAATAAGCCAATTTTCTAACACCCTAAATTGGTGGCCGAAATTAAGGCGTGGCCGAAATTAAGTCAGTTACCCTAATAAGTAGGAATACGAGATAACTGACTTAAATTCGACCAGCCTTTAATTTCGGCCATCAGCTGCTATTTTTCCCTTGCGTAAAGTCACGAAATGAACTGTGTATGACTAGATAGATAACATTACAATTGTCGCGTGTATAGAATATTTACACAAAGACTGTCCACGCGAGATAGAAATTGATTGTATTAATATGTTTGTTACAAAAAAAACCGAAAATTAACGTCTGAATGAAACTTGGAAATAAAAATGCTAGAAAAATACATACTGTGGTTGAGTATCCGACACGAAATCTGAAGTCAATGCGATGATATGATCCAACCGGCAATTCGAAATTATTATCATCAAGCTTCTAGAACAATCCGATAAATATATAATAATATATAAAATAAAATATATTTTTTTAAAGTTTATACATTATAAGCTTCCAAGAGATTTTAAAGTCTTACATTTTAATTTTTTGTTAAAGAATTAAAAATACTATATTTAGCTTTTAAAATATATTTTAAGCAAAAAACCGCTTTAAATGAAATGGAAAATAAATACCACTTACTTAGTTATTAAACAATGTTAAATAATTATTTCGAGAGGATTTATCTCGTTTCATCACATTATAATAGGGATTTAATTTGCGACAGTGGTGCTATACCTATAAACAAAAGTAAAATTACCAATGAAAAATTACCTGCGTGCTTAATTGTGCCTCAGCTCCTTTGCAATACTCATAACTTCTCTGTCCACAAAGTAAAGCTGAAACACCATCATCGACCCTAAAACAGAAAAATCATCAGCGAAATAAAGGCCAAATTATTAAAGCTATTATAAAGTTAAAAAAATTATAAATTTTAATTTGAGATATGTATTTCACTGAGTTTTACGAATCCTTAAAACCAAAACAATTTTTGAACGAATTTAAATAAAAAAAGGAGAAAAATTTTATGCGTGGAAGTTTTTAAGAATTAGCGGCAGTGGCGAGAATGAAATGAGACGTCAGTTTTGGTTTATCTGTTAAATAATGTTTTCGTTCCGGGAATTTTCCGGGTAAGATCTACAGATAATATTGTTTAACTACGTTTATTATAATCATTTAAACATAATACAAAGCAAAAATACTATATTTTGGACCATAACGCAATCTAAATACTAAAAAAAACCAAAATTGCTAAAACATACTCGAAATGAACAGGAAGAGATATACGCGGCATAAAAGAAGAAACCGGTATGTAAAATGTATAATTCCCCAATTTATGATCACTGCACCCAGGTCCCAAACAGTATTCCTCATTGATGGATACGTTCAGGTTGGTGATATTGATATCAATCGCTCCAAGACCCGTGTTATCTTTACTACCGTCTGTTTTTTGTATTGCCGGTGAGTTATCTAAAATTATTATTTTATTAATTGCAGTTTTGGTAAAAATTTTGTTAAATTATCTCTATAAAACAATCAATCAATAAATTATTTCGCTAACAAATTAAGCAGATGAGAAGAAGTTAAAAATCAAAAACTGGTTCAAATCTTTTTTTTTTCAATGAAGGTTCATTATTGAAGCCAGGGCCTGTGCCAGGATTTTTGAAAGGAGGGGGCCAGACTCTAGAAAACTGAAAACGGAATATAAATGCGGCGCGAAGCGCCGCATTTTGCGCCGCGAAGCGGCGCCAGGCGGACGCGAAGCGTCCGCCGGGGGGTCTGGGGGTGTCCCCCCAGCCGCCGGAGGCGAAATTTTTTGATTTAGCATTAAAAATGAGCAAAATTGGGGCTTAAAAATACCTATTTACATTGAATTCAAGGCATCCAGGACGGCAGAATCCACTTTTGGCATACCCCAAGAAAGAAGGTAGGGAGAAGCAGGGTTCATAATGAAGTTACCTTCGCTTTTACCTCCCCCCACCCCCCTGGACCTACCTCATCTTCCTTATTTTTACCCCGGCCAACCCAGAAAGGGGGAGGGGCATGGCCCCCCTGGCCCCCCCCTGGCACAGGGCCTGGCTGAAGCACGGAAGAATCAGCGAAGAGCATAGATACCGGAAACTTTTCTCACTGAGCGGAAATAGTTCTCCTGGATTACAATTCCACGACGCATATCACGTATTTAACAAAAATTAGACGGGGATTTGTAAAATAAACATTACAAACGTTTTTATGAAACATACACCAGAGCCGAATTCACGTTGATTTTATACTGGTATATTTTTGCTTGTTTTGTATAGGGTAGCATTTATACTGGTATATTTCTGCTTGTTCTGTATAGGGTAGCATGTTTGTATTCACATATGCATCTATGCATCTTATTGTGTATAGGGTAGCATGTTTGTATTCACATATGCATCTATGCATCTTATTGTGTATAGGGTAGCATGTTTGTATTTACATATGCATCTATGCATCTTATTCTGTATAGGGTCTCATGTATGTATTTATGCATGCATCTTATTCCGTGTGTATTCCGCAGCGAGGTTGTTGCGGGTGTACCAGCGGACGCTTACCCTTCGCCTTTCTCTTCGTCCGCTTGGAATCCACGGCCAGGTGGGTTTCGGCGTCGTTGTGGCGGAACTCGTCCCCGACTGGGGGCGGGGTGGAAAGCGCCGGCAGCAACTGGATCTCCGGCTGGTTATTCTCGATCGCGGTCGGCGAATGAACGGTGTAATGCCACCTGAAACAGGAATAAAATCAATAAAAACAAAATATCCTCCAAATAATACAGTCGATAACGAACGAAAATCCAGAACATTTCTCGCATGAGTGGTAACGCAGAGTGAGCGCGCTTGCTTTACATTACAAACAAGCGCACTAATTGGCTGGCAAAGGAATGATTTGCCCGAAACGCCCCTCAAAGACACGATTGAGAATAACTCTTAGGATTTTTGTGATTTAGGGCTGTTGGAGCCGAGGGCACTTAAAGCTTGGACTGGAGGTCAAAAAGGGGAACTTGGACCTGCTAGTGATTAATTAACATGAAGCTAAAAGTGTGAACTGGATAAGTTTTTTTCTTTAGATTCCTGCAATAATTTACAAACAGAAAAATAGTTCTGACGCGAGAAACGGCACAAATGCGCTTTTTGTTAGAAAAATTCAAAAACCTGCAGTTGAAAGTAATTTTGTAACGTCTTTTAAGCTGTCTGACTTAGATTTAATCTACTTAAATTTAAATTTAAAAAAAAATTAAAAGGATCGTTGCAAACCGATTATTGTGTCTTTTATTTATTTCTTGCATAAAAAATATACATAATATACTTAAAAGCAGACGTGGTTACATAACTGTATTAAACGTCTTTTCACATATGTCTGCACAAACCACTTTTACAATAAAAAAACCCAAAAAATCTCGACACACTTGTTAGGACAGCAGAATTCCACGCAGTTCATATGACAAGGCTTGAGAGCTGGCGGCGGTGTGCGCTCCCACGGTGGCCAAGGCTTGGGATACAGGCCGGGCCGGGGCTGGTCCGTCTCCTGCTGCTTGTCCTTCTTCAGGTTCCCAATGCTCTTGTCCTTGCCGTTGCGATAGTCCGGCGGTCGAGTGGACGCGGAGGGGCCGAGGGACGCCGTGGGCTGCCGATCCGTTTTGTACGCGGGACCGCCACCGCTGTTTCGCTTGTGCCAGTCCAGAATGTACAGAGTGGCCATGGCTATTAAACTGAAAAAAAAATGGTGAAACATTTATTGCTACCAAACTATTTACCATTTATCCACTAAAATCTCAGAACATATAGGTATATCATCAAAAACTGGAAAAAAAGATAGTACGAAAAACATATAGTATGTACAAAAATGAACACTGCCGATCCGTTTTGTACGCGGGACCGCCACCGCTGTTTCGCTTGTGCCAGTCCAGAATGTACAGAGTGGCCATGGCTATTAAACTGAAAAAAAATGGTGAAACATTTATTGCTACCGAACGGTTTACCATTTAGACACTAAAATCTCAGAACATATAGGTATATCATCAAAAACTGGAAAAAAATAGTACGAAAAACATATAGTATGTACAAAAATGAACACTGCCGATCCGTTTTGTACGCGGGACCGCCACCGCTGTTTCGCTTGTGCCAGTCCAGATTGTACAGAGTGGCCATGGCTATTAAACTGAAAAAAAAATGGTGAAACATTTATTGCTACCAAACGGTTTACCATTTAGACACTAAAATCTCAGAACATATAGGTATATCATCAAAAACTGGAAAAAAAGATAGTACAAAAAACATATAGTATGTACAAAAATGAACACTGCCGATCCGTTTTGTACGCGGGACCGCCACCGCTGTTTCGCTTGTGCCAGTCCAGAATGTACAGAGTGGCCATGGCTATTAAACTGAAAAAAAAATGGTGAAACATTTATTGCTACCAAACGGTTTACCATTTAGACACTAAAATCTCAGAACTTTTTTTGCATATCTAAAAAATTTAGTTTTTTTAATGTCGATTTTTAAAGTAAAATGTGATATGAACAATACTTTTAGTTATTATAATTTCTCAACATATATTTTTTTTAAAAAGAGAAAGTAAATTAGCACAGCAAAAGTCCCTGGTTTAATTCCCTTTAACATATTTTTTTTAAAAACTTTATTGAATTTTAAAGTAAAAGTTTCTTTATCTATATAATATATCAAATATAATCTTAAACAAAAAAAAGTTTTTGCCCAAAGTATTTTTACTCTGTTATCTCTTTTTTCGTTCGAACTTAATTACTAAGGGAAGACAAATGTGAACTACCGCAGCGAAATACAATGAATTTCCAGGAAACGTTTTT
>JASAMX010018055.1:0-34845 GCA_030248175.1 Microlaimidae sp. YZB2_3 | reverse complement strand
CATTTAAAATCTTAAATCAACTTGTAAATTTAAACCCTGAGAAATATTTTATTCCTAACCCTAATACAACCAGAGGACATTCAAAAAAACTCAAAAAAGAACACTCAAGAGTCAATTGCCGAAATTACAGTTTTTTTAGTAAAGTTATTAGTAAATGAAATTATCTAAATGAAAATCAAGTCAGTTCTAAAACATTGTACCAATTTAAAAAATCTTTGAAGAATTAACTCATGGTAATAATGACTGAATAAAGAGCTTTACTTTTCTAAAGCCTTTAGTCATTTTTTTTTCTAGTAAGTGTAAATCAGCCAGGTCTTCTCTCAACTTTGTGATCTGTGTTTTTGTAACTCAACTGGGTTGCAATCACATTTGTGTTTGTGTTTTCTATTGTTTTCTTGATGTATTACTAGAAAAATTAAAATCTTAAAATCTTAAAGTCTTTGTGAATGGGTTATTTTAAGGCTTCAAGTCCTCCACTTAGGGCCCCAAGTTCCGTATTTTTGGCTCCAAGTTCCCAAGACTCCATCGACTTTAAATCCCAAAAAGTATTTAGTGTCGATGGAGTCAAGGGGCCTTTGAGTCAAAAATATAAAAATTGGAGCTGAATTGTAGAATTTAGAACAATAAGTCGGAAACTTAAAGCCAAAAGTAAAACTCGCTTAAACCCATACACATTGCAAAAATTCCATCGCATCCAATTACAAAGAAACTTGGAATTGAAATTTTAAAGTAAAAATGGGGGAATAGGAACCCTAATTAAAAACTTATAGCCATAAGTTGGGAATGGTACAAGTACTAAACGCGTCCCAAAAGTTTTTTTTTTGAGAATTCCAACCGGTAAACATAAATAAAAAACAATTTTGACCTTGCTATCTTAATTTTGAGCATTTCAAAGTGATTAAACTATCTTTTAAAAAACAAATTGCGTTTTATAGCCAAAAAACTACCTTTTTTAGTGTACATTTTATGCTATTAGAAAAATATTTTCAATAGTGCTTTAATCAACATAAATGAATGATTGTTAGATTTCCAAGAGTCTAGCGGTTCTAAAAATATTTTACCTTTTTTCATGTTTCTTACCGATTTTGTATAATAACCGCAACTGTATAAAATTTAAAAAAGAGATATTTTAATAAAAATGCATCATAACACAATTTAGCTTGATTTTTAGGTTTTGTTTAGGCTTAAAAAAATAAATCTTAAAGTTAAATTTAAAATAGCTAAAACATTTTTTTGTTTTCCATATTTTTGGTGGTATATGTGTCTATTGAATTTTAAGGTTTTTGTAAATTTTTAGATTCTTCGGACTTCCAGCAATGTTAAAACAAAGTTTTTAATTTAATTTAGCGGTTTATTAAATTTTTTCTCAACAGTAAAAATTGTGTACCCAAACTATTGTCATTTTTGCCTGTATTTTACCCCATATTATCCAAAATCGTAATTTAATCACTTTTTAAAGTTTAAAAGAAAGATTTTCAGGTCAGAATTAACCCGGAAACATGTTTTTATGCAGTATTTGTAGGATGAAATTCTCTAATTAATTTTTGGGACGCGTGTAATACCTGTACCCGAGGGAACTGATACCGATAATAAAGCTGGGTTAAACCCATACCCATCACATATATAAACCTAAGCCTAAACCTAGACCGAACTATTTTTTATATAAAGTTCTAAATTGTTTTTTTTGTGGCTTTAAGTTCCCAAAAGGTCCATTCAAAAGCTAACAAAAACACCGTATCTAAAAAACGCAAAAATTTAAAATTAGCGCTTTAAAATTTTAATGAAGAAGCAAAATACTGACATTGTTATGTTGTTTTTTTTGTTGATTATAATCAAAAATATTAATTGATAGAAATAAAGTTTAGTTTATGCCGATAATTTGTTCTTTTTTTATTAAGAACTACAACGAAAATTCTAATGTACAAAAAGGCCTTAAAAAGATTTTACATAGTACTATTAGTCAAAAAAATAAGCGGAATAAAACCGTACACTGAAATTTCTTAAAAAAAAAACAATTTTTAAACAAAAAAATATAAAAGGGTAAACTCTAATACAAAACTTCAATACACCATAGCATAAACTGAATAATAATTCATCAACTTAATAATAAAACGTACATCTTCTTTCAAGTTGTTTCCCACATTTTCCCACATCATACCAAAATATTAACGATAAAATGTAGCATTTAAATTGATACATAGGAGATGTATGTTTTATTAATAAATTTATGAATGATTATTTAGTTTATTCTATGGTGCATTATGTTTTTGTATGATAAAATACCATTTCATCATATGTTTTGTTAAAAAATTTTTTGTTGGGTATTTTTTGGTGTCCATTTTTATTCCGCCCCCTTTTACATGCAAAATCTTTTACCAGACCTTTCTGCACATTTGAATTGCCTTCGTTTTGTTTCATAATTTTTTTTTAGATTTCGTATTGAAAAGAAACTAGGAGAAGGGGGTTTCGGTGCTGTATATAGAGTTCGCGATAACATTAATAGGGAAAAATATGCGATGAAAGTTGAAAGTTCTAAAGAAGAATGTCAAGTAATATTTCTTTGCACAAATCGGAATTTAATAGATTCGGTTGCACCTGGGGCCTGTTTCATAAAAACCTTTGTAAATTCGCATTTCACAAATCCCCGCCTACTTTTTGTAAATTGCATGATAGAGGATATACAACACGGCGAATATTGATCGGTCAGCGGAGATGAAATGACGTGGCTGCGACCAATCAGCGCAGAGTAGCGCGCGGATTTGCTCCCCCTGGACTACAAGCTGAAAAACCTTTATCGTGTAATTTACAAAAAATAGGCGGAAAGTTGTAAAATGAAAATTTACAAAGGTTTTTATAAAACAGGCCCCTGGGGCCTGTTTCATAAAAACCGTTGTAAATTCGCATTTCACAAATCCCCGCCTATTTGTAAAATACACAATAAAGGTTTTTCGACTTGTAATCCAGGGGGAGTATTTCCGCTCAGTGCTCCGCGCCGATTGGTCGCAGCCACGTCATTTCCCCGATCGATATTTCCGTGTCGAAACTATATCCTTCATCTTGTAATTTACGAAAAAAATGGCGGAGATTTGTAAAATGAAAATTTAGAAACGTATTTTTGAAATAGGCCTCTGCACAGTATTAATTCACTTATTGCGTATAGTTTGAAGTTGAAACGTTATTTTGATTTTTAAAAAACTTGTCTATAGGCACCTTGCACTGGAACTCGGTTTATACATGAAGTATGCAATATACATAAGCGTCACCATAATAAATAATTACCGTATCTCCTACTTATCTTTTGTATGCAGATTAACCGATCGAAATTTCGCGCGCTTTCAATCGGTTGATCTGCATACTACGAAAGATAAGTAGGAGATACGGTAATTATCCATTATGATGACTCCCTATGTTTATTGCATACTTCATGTATAAACAGAGTTCCAGTGCAAGGTGCCTATACGGCGTACGTGTATGTTTTTGGAGCTAAGATAACGACTATAAAACAAAAAAAGTGTTGCAAACCGTTTTTAGTCCGGTAAAATTTTAACTAGTAATGATATACATTTTGCAAAAATATGAGTTCTTTAACATACCACTTCTTGCATAGCATAAGCATACATTTTTTGGTTTCGTTTAACAGTGTGTGTTTACACACCAATTTATTCAAGTTTTGTGTGTATAAATGAAGACTGTCTAAAATATAGCAGTATGTAGTAGTAGCAGTCGGGGGATAAACCAACCAAACAGACCCAGCCAATCGCAAAACATAAAAAAATGAATTTTCCACCGAGTTAATGTTCCACCTAATTTACTATCACAACACAATTAATAAAAAAGCGTGTATGCAACCCAGTTGGGCTACAAAACACAGGTAAAATAGTACACTGAAATAAACATTAACAAAAAATATCACAAAAATTCTGGCTTACTAGAAAAAAATGACTAAAGGCTTTATTAAAAAAAAGCTCTTCATTTGGTCATTTTTTAATAAGTTACCATCTGACTGGATTATACTCTTAACATTTTTTTTTTAAATTGTATAGTGTTTCTGCACTAACTTGTTTTTTATTTATAGAATTCCATTTTAGTACTACTCTATTAAAAAAGCTAAATTTTTCAGTTATCTGTGCTATGTTGTAATTTAAGTTTTTTTGGATTTCCGCTTGTTTGATATGTGTTAAAAATAAAATACTTATTAGGGTTTAAATTTACAAGACTGTTTACTATTTTATATGCTTCAATCATATCTGTTTTATCTCTGCGTTTTTGCAAAGATTCTAAATTTAGAATTTTCAGTCTGTTTTTATAATTTTTATCTTTTAAATGGCATATTCTAAAAACTCTTTCAGTAAATGGTCGCTGAACTTTTTCAAGAATATGTATGTCTTTGGTCATGTATGGGTTTCAAACAGCACTGGCATATTCTACTGTAGGACGTACAAAACTTTTATATGCACTGAGATAATTTTTAACAGATTGTTATTTAAAACATCTTAATATTAAATTTGCAGTTTTTATAGCTTTACTAGCTATTTTTTGACAATGAGATAAAAACTTTAAATCATGACTTTTATACACTCCTAAATTTTTAATTAATTTAGTTTTTGGTAATTTCTTTTTATTTAAGTCATAATCCATCTGATTTTTATTATTTTTAAACAGTTGATGTGAAGCACTTCACACTTAGGGTTGGTTCATACTTATGTAAAAACGTACTTTGGACAAAGTCCAAAGGACGTTTTTACATACGTTAATACGCTGTGTTTGTCCTTTGGACTTTGTCCAAAGGAGGTTTTTACATAAGTATGAACCAACCCTTATTCTCCGCTAAATTAAGTTTCCAATTATTTGCTTAGTTAGAAATTCTATTCAGATCATCTTGTAACTTGTTTCTATTATCATTAAATTCTGAAAAACTTAGATTTTTGCGTCATCAGCAAATAGTCTGATTTCAGAGTTTTTAACACATTCTACAATGTCATTTATATAGATTAAAAATAAAAATGGTCCCAGTACTGAGCCTTGTGGAATTGAGCTAGTAACTTTATATGCTGATGAAACAAAATCATTTATTAAAATTTTCATTTCAAGATTAGTTAAAACGGCTTCTAAACAGTTTAAAAATCTACTAGAAACAGCATATTTAATGAGTTTATACAAAAGCTTTTGATGTGATACAGTATCAAAAGCTTTTGCAAAGTCTAAGTAAACAACGTCAACTGATTTTTTATTATGCACCGCTACGATATAACTTAAAGAAGGTAATTTTAGTTTTGTTAGGACAGTTTAAACCCAATATTGGAAAATCCTAGACTTCTTTTGGGAAAGTGGCTCAAATTCAAGGGGTGTCCGGAAAAAATACATTCTGCATAATATCTTCGGAAAGAATCTCTTCTGCAATAATAACTTTTGCAAAAATACATTCCAGTAAAATATCTTCGGAAAAAATAACTTCTCGCCGTGCGTCGCAGAAGATATTATGCTGGAAGGTATTCTTTCCGCCCTTCTAACGCTGAACGTTGGATGAATAAACTGACAAGTGAGACGCGCAGCGGAATGGAAATAAACAATTTTATAATTTAAAACATTACGTACAACCTGTAAATAATAAAAATATCAACATTTTTTTAAAGAAGCATTATTTAATAATGTATCATAATACAATTTAGCTTGATTTTAGGTTTTGCTTAGGCTTAGGAAAATAAATTTATTTAAAACAAAGTTTTGAATAATTTTTAAAGCATTTAAAACTAACGAAGAATGTTTTATACTGAGTTTTCAAAACCATAAAGTTTAGCACAGCGGAATAAAAATAAAAAAATCGTATTATTTAAAACATTACAAACCATTCATAACAAAAATTAGATTTTTTAATAAAACATTATTAAAAAATGCATTACAATACAATTTCGCTCGATTTCAAGGTTTTGCTTAGGCTCAGGAAAAATAAATTTAATTAAAACTAAGTGTTAATTTGCTTTTAAAGCCTTTTACACTAGTATAATTTTATACTTTAAGTTTTTAGAAGCATTAAGTTTTTAATTTGTCCATAAGCTAGTAATTTTAAGTTTAGAATTAAACAAACCAGTGTACTTTTAATTTAGTAATTTAGTTTAATAAATTTACCAGTCTATTAATTTAATATTTAAAGCGTAGTGTAGTAATTTAGCACAATTTAACATCAATCAAACAGTTTTTGGTTTATAAATTCGCATAGTTGGCAATGTTTTAAATTATAAGATTGCTTTATTTTAATTTCGCTGCGCGTCTCACTCGTCGGTTTATTTCTTGAAGGGCGGAAAAAATACCTTCCAGCATAATATCTTCCGCGACGCACGGCGAGAAGTTATTTTTTCCGAAGATATTTTACTGGAATGTATTTTTGCAAAAGTTATTCTTGCAGAAGAGATTCTTTCCGAAGATATTATGCAGAATGTATTTTTTCCTAGCGCCATTCAAGGTGCATTAGCCAGTGTTTGATAAAAAACCGCTGTTACCCCGATATTTTGTTGGTGGTATCAAATTTAAAAGTTCGGTATTAAAAGTTGTTTTTTTTTCAACAAATATCCAAACTTAAGTATTAACTTCAGTCATCAAAAAAAAACGACGAAACGCGGTGAAATTTTAAATATTGAATTTTCTTAGACTTGCTACAATCTTAAAAATGTTGAATTTATTCCCAGAAGAGTTTTGTTTAAGATTAGAAGATGATCTAGTATTTATTTATGTGGTTTTAAGAAAAATTTTCATCAAAATCGAAGACAAAATTTTTAACACTGTCCGCAATTTTGATGGTTTATAGTCATGAAACGGTCTTCCTTGTCTAAACATACGGCCATGGGGAAACTCGCCCCTTTTCCTGCTCTATTCATGGAGTATTTTTTTACGGCTAGTTGTATTTATTTAGGTTTTAAAATTATGGGTGGCAGGGTTGAAAGGGAAAGGAGAAAAAAGGACGTGGGATATGTGAAATCTTCGGAGTTGGTGGCGGGTAAAATTTTATATTTATTTCTTTATTAGTTTTTTTGTTTATTAAATTTTTTTTTTTTTTTATTTTTTTTTATTATTTAATTTTTGTTAAAAGTTTGCTTCCACTCCTGTCTGATATTTATTCACACCCCCCACTCTTTTTTTTTTTTTTGTTCTATGTGTGTTTTTTTTTTTGTAGAAAGCTACAAAGAAATGAAAATGCAATAGACCAGGGTTTCCAGATTTTTTTTAAAAAAAAACCCCAAAACAGCCAAAAAAAAAACAAAAAACCCTAAAATTTAGAAAAAAACCCCAAAAAAACCCCATACCAAAAACATAAAAATTGGCCTAAAACCTTGCAAAAAATCAACTTTTCCAGATATTTTTTTCAAAAAAAACCCTAAAAAAACCCCATTCAAAAACAAATTTTGAAATTGTATTTTAAACTCTAAAAACAACCATTTTGTTTAATTAACTTTTACAAAAAAAACCCCAAAAAAAACCCTATACAAATTTATTAACAATAGATAGAAAAACACATAAATTACATGAAATATTTAGTTAATTAAAAACAAGATATTATAATCTGATTAAATTAATTAAAGCAGATTCTTTTCAAAAAAAAAACAACTTTAAACTCAAAATTTTGCACCCCCGGGTCAACCCTCCCTATAAAGCTAGGGGGGACCCCCTCCCAGAATTCAAAATTGGATTTACCCCAGGTAACCACCCCCCTAGCTTCCCTTAGGCTACAAAACATCATTTATTTCCTTTATTAGTAGTTTAATCCGTTTTTAATGCCCGAAAATGGAACACATATTTAAAGTTGACCTAGAGAAACATGTTTTTCACCACTTTTTATCAAGTGAGTTTTTAAACCCATTTTTGATGGGACTTGCACCGTATGATGGGACTTGCACCGTCAAATATAGTTTAAAAAAGTATGCTATATGGGGGCCCCCCCCTGGGTTGGCGGGGTTTTGGGGTCGAGAGTTTTTCCTTTCTGTTTTTCTTTTTTGTGTTTTTTGGTTGTTTTGTTTTTTTTGCCTCGCGGTTTTCTTTTTTTTAAAGTTCTTCGGGCGGTTTTTTCCTTTTTTGTTTTTCGTTTAATTGGTTCCCTCCCCCCCTTTCGACTTTGTTGGTTTACCCCCCCCCCCTTTCGATCTGGCTACGCCCCTGGCTATATGTTGTATTTAACGTTAATTATATTGAATTATATTAAGAATATTATAAGTATTTTAAAAATTAAAAACAATAAATGTTTGTTATAAAAAAATATTTTAACTGCGCAGTTAGCTAGGGCCGGAATTCACACAGGGATAATCCTCGGGCTAGCTCGGTGTTACAGATTACAGTAGGTTTCCGTATTACAAATTACAGTAGGTTTCCGTATACCTGGGGCTAAGTGTGTTAAAATTTCATTAAACGATAAGAAAATATATAAAAAGCCAAATTTGATAGAATTATTTATATAAAAAACGATAAACTTTTAAATCTCAATCAAATAATTGCAAATTTGTGTAAAAAGTCGCAGGGCAGAACAAAATATTGTAAATATATTTTAAACAAGAAATTTTTCAAACAAAAAAAATAAAATTAGCTGGGAAACCTACTGTAATTTGTCCGGATTAATTAACACCGTGCTAGCACCCAAAAATACCGTAGTTTACACGTTGTATACACCGAATACCCCGCTTTGTGAATTCCGGCCTAGGTTTGTCTAAATTGTTTTCCAACTGTCCAAATTAACCAGCAGAAGTAATATTTATTAATCCACTAGCATTTTAGAGAAAATTTTTGTGGATTTAAGACTGTTTTTAACCAAATATGACATAATTTAGATATTTAAAAAATTTCGTTCAAACTAAAAAAAAACCCTAAAAAAACCCCAAATCCAGAGAAAAAAAACCCCAAAAAACCCTATGGGGTTTTTTTTTTTAAAAAAACTCAATCGCTTGAAAAAAACCCTAAAGTTAGGGAGAAAAACCCCAACCTGGAAACACTGAAAGAAAAAAAATTAGTATTGAACAAAATAATTAAATAATGAAGAAAAAATAAGTTGTTAACGAATAAAAATACTAAACAGACGCCATATACCTAAGCCTAAGTAAAACCTAAGAAGCCTTAAGAAAACCTAAAAAACAAAAACATTATTAATGATAAATTTTCATTAAACGGTATGTTTTCAAGGATTGAAAATAAACCATCACTTTTGCCTAAGCTGAAAAAACCCACTTGGCGATCTTAATTATAATAACAATCAGCCCGGCGATCGTAATTTAAACAACAATCAAACCCTCAGTGACGTTAAACTCAGAAAAGAACTATTCAGCCATTATAAAATGGCGATTTAATGTGCTGCAGTGATCTAGTGCCAATCAAATTTTAAAAAAATGTATTAAAAATAGCAGTACAAATTTCTACCAATTAACTTTTGAAACAATAAAATCAATTAAATATTCTTTTTAATCAATATCATATTTTACTAAAATATAAATTCATTCATTGTATTGTATTTTTATTTAATTAGTTAAAACGTCCGTACATGGGTTTTCCATGAATACATGAACTACTGTAAAAATGGACTGATACTTTTTTTGAATAGGGTTACTTTACGGTACTCTCACCGTTATGTGATGCTTTGCATTTACGTTTTATAAACGTTAAAAACTGCACAAAAGTATATATTTTTATTTGATAACCAAAAAAACACGTTATTTAAAGGAAAATAGTCTTAAAATTAAAAGTGAAAATAGTGAAAAAAAACCTATTTTGTATGGAGCTTTTTGGACTCTCTCTTTAATATCTGGAAAACGGCTAATGAGCGCCAATCGGCATAGTCATAACCATATCCGCCATAAATAATTACATATATGTGAATGCAAGATTTTCCTTATCTCGGTGGAGGTGTTATACTGCATTAATACCTAAACTTTTGCTTAGGCTTAGTTAGATTACAATTAGAGAAAATAATGTTTAAATAAATTCCATGGTTTAATTAAGTGGCCAAATACAATAAACCATTCTTTTAAAAAGTACGTCTGCAAAATCGCACTCAGAGGACGAGTTTTCCGAAACGAGATGTTTAGAAGACGAGCTTTCCGAAGACTAGATGTTGAAGGACAAAATGTAAAAAGGAACGAAAATAAAATTTCAGGAACCTTTTTAACAACAAAAAAACGCCACGCAATGTTTATAGTAGTCCTTAAGTAAAGACAAAAATAATGGCTAACCCGGTTTTACTCGACTTTTTTTACTCGACTTTTATTGTTTAGGTTAAGCTTACTAAGCCTAGGTTACTAAGCCTAAGCAAAGCCTAAAAAACAACCTAAACTTTTTTCGCGCAGCTATTTGTTAAAGCTTAGGTTGTTTTTAAGGCTTCGCTTAGGCTTAGGAACGCATAGGCTTATCTTTAAAAATAAAATTCGAGTAAAAAAGTCGAGTAAAACCGAGTTAGCCACAATAATACTAGACCGAAAATGGTGAGTTACCAAAAGGTGACCGGAAATTTCGTCTTTTACATTAAGTCTTTTAACACACAGTCTTTTACATCTTGTCTCGTCTTCTTTTAACCATCTCGTCTTCAAAAAACTCCTCTTTTGGATGCTATTTTGTAAACGCATTTTTAAAATGCCGAGTTTTCACCCAAACAATAAGATTTTGCCTGATTTTTAGGTTTCGCTTAGGCTTAGTAAAAAATAGAGTTTTTTTTGCTCTTCGATTTAAAAAGCACACCGTTAATATAAATTCACCATAATAAATTTTTGCTTGATTTTTAAGCTTCGCTTAGGCTTAAGTTCTCAGTTTTTAGAAATAAATTAGTTAATAAAAGTTTATCATGATAAAATGTTACTTGATTTTAGGTTTTTGCTTCGGCTTAACAAAAAAGGTTTTCAATCCATTGTTTTAGTCGCAAAATACTGAAAACTGATCGTTTAAAAAGTACGTTTACAATTCGCACCCAAAAGACGAGTTAAGACGAAATGTTTAAAAGATGAGCTTGTCGAAGACGAGATGTTGAATTGAAAGTTGTAATTTAAAAGACGAAATATTGGGGAACCGGAGCTTTTTTTAGAATTTTTACAAACTCTTACTTTTGATTACTTATTGTAAAATAAGAAAAATAAATTTGAATTTGTATATGGTAAACAAATACAAATATTTGATATTTTAATATGTTTTGCAAATTGCAACTTAGATTTTAAGTTTGTTTAACTTGTTTATTTAAGTTTTTTTTCAACTTTAAAATTCAACAACTTAAAACTAAAATGAGTCCATAAGTCATACACACTACATCCCATTTCAAAGGAGTGGAAAAATCTAAAAATGTTATGTTTGTTGATTCGTTTGATGTCTATAAAAAAATCCAGAATATGAAAAACAGGTTATCGGAAAAAATGGATTTTTTGGAAGACAAAGAAAAACCACAAAACGTGACTCATATTTTATAGCGTTTGATAGCATGTCTCCCAGGTTGAAATACTGTTGGCTTTACTGCTCAATGGAATGGAAAAATCTTCTTTTTTCTCCTTAGCGAATGAAAATTGTACTGCTTATGCAACAGTGTGTTATGTTGTTAAGGTTTTGAGTAATCTGTGTAACAGCACATAAAAACAGAAGTCTTATCATTATTACAAATAAGTTTTGCACTACATTTATCTTCTATGCCTTGTTTGTTATATAATTTTATATTTTATTTTTATCCAGTAAATTAAGTTTGTTCTATAAATAATCAACTCATGCGAGCGTTTCAATAAAAGAATAGAGTGCGGTCTGGTAGCATTTTTGTCGATGTTCCAGTGTTGTTGACTAAGAAATTTTATTTTAAATCTTTTTTTAATTTAATTTTTAATGACCAATTAAAATATATAATAATTTTTATATTTTATAACCACGTCAATTTTCACGATAGTCAAAACCCTCCCATTTAAACGAAAAATGTTCAGTGTTAATATTCTTTACAGAGTTATAACGTTATAGAATCACTTGTAGCAAATTAGTGGTTATGAAAAAAAGAGATCTTTCATCCATTGGAGATTTATTTTTTCCCAAGCACTAATTGGCTAAAACTGATTTCATTAGCTCCTCCCACAACCATTCCTACAGAGCAAAACATATATGACGTGATCACATATACTATATGACATTTTGAGGGTCTTTCTTTAAAATCCTGACGTGTTCGACCTCTCATTTAAATTACCGACGTTTAGTGTTAGCAACATCAAACAAGTCAGTCAATAAGAATTCAAATTTATATTTAAAATGCTAATAGAATCAATTTTAGTGAATGAACGCTAAGAAAAAAATGAATAACCTTTATGGTTTCTCCACGCTTCTTAGGGCCCCGGGAAATCTAATATTCCACCTCCACGGAACAATATAACGAAATATCGCTCCTTTGAACCGGAATAAATCAATATAATAAATCACACAATAAATTTTTGTAAATAAACCCAGAAGCTCTTCCGGGAAAGAATAAAATTCACAAAACGTAAGATTTAATTTGAATCTTCTGGAAATTTGACCCCTTTTTAAAATTTTGTTTGCGCATAGTGTTTTACGTACCACATGGGTACGACTTAGGTGATACGTAGAGTTTACCGCGGTGACATTTACACACGGCAATAATTAGACGAAGATGCTACCACCGTAAAAGTTTTGTCAAAGCAATAAGTACAGATAAAAATAAATTTATACCACAGCGATATATATATTTGTGATTTATTTTTGATATTAAGAATCATTGCATTTTTTTGCGTTTCAGAGACGCTTGTTTCCGTAATAATCAACAATAATGATAATTATTATTATCATTACATAAAGAAAGTTTGTAAACATACATGCACCGTAAATGACGTGACATATGCGTATAAGATTCTAGGTCGTTGGAGCCGAGGGCACTTAGAACTGAAATTCGGAGTCAAATATTCGGAGTCGGAGTGAGTGAGAGAACTTAAACCCGACAGTGTGATATTGCTAAAACTTATTCTTAAGGTCTCTTCGGACAGTTTTCTTAAGTATGGAAAATCGCGATTTTTGGCATACGAGATCTCGTGGAATACAGTAATATTTCACTAAAAAATTTATATGAGTGTTAAAAAGGCCGAAATATCACGGTTATAAAGTGAAAATTCATTATATTATTGGAAGTAATTGAAATAATTGATATTAAAAATCAAATTGCAATGAAATTTTTTAAAACCCTTAAAAATATTTACTGCTCACTATTTATTAAAAAAAATACTTCCGATAGAGATACACCGTTACCTTTTTTCACGTACGTAAATTAAATTGAATATTGTTGTATTTATGGTTTAATATACAATTTTCCGAGAAAGATGGGGGTTAATTTTTTCAAAATTTTGGTGAAACTTCGATTTAATTTGATTTGGTAAAATTTAAAGCTTCAAATAATATATTTCTATTGAAATTTATAATTTTTGGAAGTCCATAATATCTACTGTATTTTTTTAACGCATAAATGGTTTTGTCGTTCGTCGTGCGTTTTATCGACTTTTTTCAGAGGGTTTGTCTATAAATCGCTTTTAGAGCTCACCATCCCATGGTAGCAGTGGCATAGTCGCTTAGCGCGTCGTGGAATTTTTGAAAGGGCCCGAGATCGATTCCCACATAAAACAGATTTGGCCACAATTTTTTTTGATTTTAATAATGTTTTTTTTTATAATTTTAAAAATTTATTTCACATAAATTCAAAAAATATCATTATTGTAAACAGGATTTGTTGCCTGTTTTTCGCCAATTAGTCAAATTTTCGTCATTTGAATATCTTAAAATATTATAATACTCCATAAGTATAATAATTCAAAAATAAATTGTGTGTAAATAAAAATGGGTAATTTTGCTCTTTATTGCAATTGGTTTACTACTGAACGCTCTGCAATAAAAACTGTCAGGAAAGACCTTAAGCCTAAGCCAAAGCCTAAAAGTAACTCCAAACGATTTTTTTATATTTTGGCTCCAAGTTCTTATTTTCGCGGTTCCAAGTTTTAATTTTTTCTATCTGCCCTATTAGTGACTCGTTGCCGGCTTTTAGTACCACCTGCGTGGAAAATTATTTTCATCTGTTTTTTTAATTATTTGTAGGAATTTGCATAGGAAAAGGACAGGTGTGAATGATTGTTTCTGTTATTTGTTTTAAAATTTTAGAGCTGAGCGCAGGTGCACACAGGCCCTTAATTTTCCAATTATTTTTATAATTGTCCATTTATAAAAACAATTAGCCAATAATAATGTTACGTGTAGACAAACAATTTAAGCATAATACCAAAATAATGCAATATTATAAAAAATAGAGTGCAATTTTTATAGTTTGATCGCTAGTCTAACCAAAAATATATAATACTAAAAATATTATAATTTAATATTATTTATATACAATGTAACAACATGTGGCTATATAGCTTCAACAAAAATTTTTTTATGTAATTTTGGTCTGACTAGCAGATTACATAATAAAATCATTTATTTTTCATATTTTATCGATAAAATAAACGATAAAATGTTAAATTTTAAAAAAGCAAAAGTTTAAAAAACAAAATTATAGAATATCAAATGTTTAATAAATAGAATTAAATAACTGATAAATCTAATTTGAAATTTTACACCTTAATTTCTAGTTTTATAAAGCACTAAAGCTTAATAATATTTGTTACACCAAAAGATCATAATAGAATAAACTTTCATGCACAAAATTAAGCTAATGTGATTTATTTACACATCATAATTTTGTATATCTGTATGTCTAGCCAATGACAAACACCAATCAATTATATCACATATTGAAATAACTGACTCAGTGCTTGACAATGAGACTAAGATATTCATATTCCAATAAGTAGAATCAAAGTATTCGATTAATTTCGGCAGTTGAAATGTGATTTTCTCGCTATCCCAATCGGCAGTGACGCACCTAAGATCTTGGGGCAAGTAGTTAATATTTACTTTAATACATAGATAAATGAGCTGAAATAATTCCCAAAAAGCCCACGAACTGTAATTTTTTTATAATTGAATAAAAACGGTAATCATAATAAACAATTAAAACAGCTAAAAACCCAAACATATTTGAGCTCACTTTTGACTACAAGTTCACACTCACCACACATATGGCTAATACATACACCAAGCGCATGCAAAACCATCAAAATCATAAACGCACTCACAGCAACGGCGTCAAAACCAAAAGCAACACTAGTACACCCATACAAGTCTATATCACTTGACCAGTACTTGAGTATTCAGGACAATCCGGTGCCTCACAACACCAAACACACAAATAAACAAACTTAAAACAATAAAAAACACAGTTCTCAAGGTCGCAACAGGGCAACAGGGCACACCAGGGACACAAAAATCATACCCACAGAGATGGAAGTCTTGCCATATTGTGAAGGATTTAAACGTTTTGAACGTGACAAGATAGCAATTTGGATTTTGTAATTTGAAAACAGCATAAAAGTTTCATAGGAACTTTTAATAATTATCCTAAGAGCTAATTTAGCGATTACATTACAATATACAATTGACTTTTCAGGTCCATTTCGGTAGCAATTTTGTTTTTTATTAAAAAATTAATTTTGGGTTTTTTATGACATTTTTATAACAAATTAGGTACATTTGCTAAACAATGTGAAGTTGGCATTTTTGAGCAAATATTTCTAAATGGCTTAAGTTATTTCGATTTGAAGGATTTTGTGTGAAAAACTGTAACAATTGTAACAAACTGCGTTAAATGTTTTACTAACTTCATTAAAAACTGTCTGTTATTAAACTTTTTTCGAATGCTTTTGAAAAATTATTATAAATTTCATGGGTGGCGCGGGAGCGCCACGGGGCGATTTAGCCCCGTGGCGCCGCGCCAACCATAATTTAAGAACGTGGGTAAATTTTCAAATTCAGAACCTTCTTCTTCTTCTTCTTCTTCTTCTTCTTCTTCTTATTATTATTATTATTCCAACGCTCCATTTTTAAAAACGATATTCCTCATTCGTTACTGATTGATCAAAAATAAACATGGGCTCATTAGAAAGAAGAAGGAATTACGCAACTTTCTTAGGAAGCACTTTTTTCATTTAGGTCCTTGTTATCGATTTATTGATCAAAATAAAAAATTGAAAATTAGACAAATAAAAACTCCCAACCGCACAATAACAGCCTTTTGGCAACAATAAGGATTGTACAGAGCAGACAACCAACATCCCCTCATAAAAACCGCACAAAAATAGCAGACCGGTTTTAATTGGTGGCAGAAACGGCGCCAGTTCCCAGCGCCATCTGCTTCAACCGCGCGGAAAACGGCAAAAACAACAGAGTACTTTTTTTTAATTCTTGCATTACTGATGACAAAATTAATTCAAAGTTTTATTTATTAAAAAATAATAATAAGCGTCGGTGGCGCGGGAGCGCCACGCGCCGCTAATCATCGGTGGTGCGGGGTGCCAACTGCAATTTAACCCACGGCACCGCGCCAACTATACTTAGACAACGTGAGTAAATTTTGTTATTCATGTTCATCATCTTATTATTATTATTATTATTTTTACTTTAAAAATTATAATTGCAATCATTGGCGCACGGCATCGCGCCAACTATATTTAGAGAACGTAGGTAAACTTTGTCTGGAGCGCATCTGCACCACTAACTATAATTAAACAACGTGGGTTAATTTTGTAATTTAAATTCATCTTCTTTTTATCATTATTTTTTATTTTATCTCTATTTTTTATTTTCTTATTATTATTTTTTATTTTATTTTATTTTATTTTTTATTTTATATTTTATTTTTATAACGGAATGATTATAAACATATGTCATTGCGAAGCTAAAACTATAGTTTATTAGGCTATTTTTTAATTTAATTCAAAAAAAGTGGGAGACTAGCCTTGAAAAATGCTCTAAGAATAGAGCAGGAAAAAGGGGCGATTTTTCCCCGGGCGTATGTTTAGACAGAAAAGATGTAGACTAGTCTGAGATGGACATTATGTGGACTATAGGAAATTTGCATTTGGTTTGGCCAGCTGCTCACTAAATAAAAATTTCTACGATATGATAATGATTTGTTTATACATTGATCTAATCACACAGCACTGTTGCATTTTTTTTAGTTTGATGAAATGTCAATTAAAAAAATCATACTCACAGCAATCTTTGACAAGCGCGAAATCGCCACTTTTTCAAATTTATAGTTGTTTCTTATACATACAAATATAACCTTCTAATTGAAAAAGTGAAGATTTCGCGCTTGTCAAAGATTGCTGTGAGTGATTTTTTCAATTAACATTACAACAAACAAAAAAAAATGCAACAGTGCTGTGTGATTAGATCAATGTATAAACAAATCATTATTTTATCGTATAAATTTTTATTTAGTGAGCAGCTGGCCAAACCAAATGCAAATTTCCTATAGTCCACATAATGTCCATCTCAGACTAGTCTACATCTTTTCTGTCTAAACATACGCCCGGGGAAAAATCGCCCCTTTTTCCTGCTCTATTCTTAGAGCATTTTTCAAGGCTAGTTTAAAAATGAAAAAAGGAATCTTTTTGATTAAAAAAAGAAAGTGAAAACACAACCACGCTGAAAAAAAGTGTTTTATTTCACTATAAACATTATGCTAGCACACAAAATATGAAAATTATAACAGTTTTTAGATATAATTCCAAGCTGCAAATTGATATCAATTTCGAATAAAAAAGATTACAATTTAATTATCTTTAAATTAAAATAAAACTATTTATTTTTTATTTATTTTTTTTGGATGTGTTTGTTGCATATAATAGTGTCCATTGATTTTCTTATCTTTTCTATATCATCTCCATTTATTCTATATTTTATTTTATTATTATAATCTATAAGTTTGAAACTCTAATTTACAAAACAGAACTTCTGTATTAAATTATATTTACGTCATCGCTGGTTTTGATTGAAATTATGAACAAAGACCTTAGATTATCTTTAGTAATGAATATATCAGCTTAAATTCTTTAATTTAAGCATATAATCTGATATAATTATTACCAATTTATATTTTTTATAAAGAAAATTGGTGTTGATTACTTTCACCATTCGCGTAAAATATAATTGGTTCAACTTTTTGAAAATTCTTTATGCTAAATTTCCATTTCAACAAGTTCTTCAAAAAGTTTACAAAGGCTTTTCTGTACGTTCCGAGTAAAATCACCGTGGCCACTGAGTCCAGCAGTACATTTGCCAGCAAGACTACACGGGACACTGTTTCTAAGGAAGGGCTTATTAGATCTCCTCTGGCCGTTTGAACTGAAGACAATATAATTATCGGGATAGTGAGAAACAAAGGGGCGCAAAACTGCAATATGTTCAATTTTAATAGGGCTTCTTCCTTCTTATAATACAACATCTCGTTTTTCATCGATTTCAGCTTTCGAAGGGATTGGGCGCTGAAACCTATATTGGCAGCGTAGCTAAAGCCGAAGATGAAAAGCTGCAATATAGACGTAACGGAGTGATTACGCATTCCAGTGCGGTCTGGACCGGCGCAGAGTCCCCTCCAATGGAAAAGGTGTCCATGACGCATGGTTCTTATGGACTCCAGTAGAACGCACACGGCTGTCTCTAAGGCGCACATAAAAAAGATGCGCCTACGGCTAAACCACGCGTCTAACTTATTGGTGTGGCAGACAGCAACGTAGCGGTTGAAGCTTAATATCGTTTGTGCGTAAATCGACGCTGAGCTTACGATGATAGCCGCGTGACCGACTGAGAGGCAGAAACTATTGTCCATGGGGTAGTACACGAAGATGAAGCTGCGGAATACGCATGTAAGTACAGTAAAAAGCATGTCTAAACAAGAGTAGTGCAGAATAATGAAGCGGTAATTTCCCTTCACGAGGTCACCTCTTAAACTTATATAAATTATGAAACTGTTAGTATCGGCAACCCTATAAGGCTACTGCCTACCGCTGAAGGTATTCTTTGAGGGTTAAAATTCGCAAAAAAGGAAATATTAGTGCTATTTATCAAGGAAATCATTATTTAAAAGAAAATTACAGGTGTTACTTTTAAAATTCGTTAGATCCTTTAGCTAAGAAACTTTTTCTAACGACTGCCACCTAATAGATTTTGCTTATTAATAAATATATATTATATCTTGAGGCCACTTTCTAGTAATGAAAAATTAATTACTAAAGATTAATTCCATCAGGGTGAAAATATCAAGGTGTTCAAGTAACCTATTTTTTCGAGAAAATATTACGTGCGGAGAAACATGTGACGCAACTAAATAACAATTGGTTACATAACCGCTGGCAACTATTTTAAAATTTTTTCTGCTCACGCGTTTATTCTTTATTTTTTCCTGACGGAGAGCGGTTACGCCCTTAATTTCAGCCTGGAAGATTTAAGCTTTATTAATATATATATATATATATATGGATATAATGTGTGTGCGCGTGCGTCGTGCATGCGCGTGTGTGTGTGCGTGCGTGCGTTTGTGCTTGCGTGCGTGTGTGTGCGTTCGTGAGCGCGTGTATGTTGTGTGTGTATGTTTGTGTGCGTGTGCGTGTATGTTTGTGTGTGTGCGTGTACGTGTGCGAGTGCACATGCGTGAGTCTGCATGTTTCCTAACTCCTTTCGCACCACCCAACGGATTAATTTAAATAAGGTATTATTGGAAACCTTATCGCCCAGAGAGGGTTGTAAGGAAATTTAGTTTTTGAAAAAATTACATGACAATTTTATGGTAGACAACGCATTTTTACCATAGAGGATCCTTTGAATTTTGGAAGTTAATTTTCTATTTCTTTGAATTAGCTTAAGCTTATTAGTAATTGTTATTAGTCAATGTATATTCAGAATTATTTATAGTCGATGGAGTCGAAGGAACTTGGAGCTGGAACTTGGAGCCGTAAGTGGGGAATTTGGAGCCGTAAGTTGGAAACTTGGAGCCAAAAATACAAGTCATTAAGCGTAAGCATTTACATTTACCTAAGCGTAAACGAAAACCTAAATCTTAGCCCAAACCCCTTTTTCCTTAAAAGCTCCAGGCTTGCATTGCTCGAAGCTCCCAATTTCCGAAAATTTGCAATTATCCAAGCCCCCCACTTGTGGCTTTAAGAACTTTACCGCCAGAATATCATGGTTTTTTTGGATAGACCAACATTAACATCTTCATGCTGACCATCGTGTTTGCACTAATGGGAGAATCTACAAAAAAGATTGGGCTAAACGAGATATAATTGGAAACCTTACTGTTTAGGAAGTGCGTAAGGAGGTTAAAATTTAAAAAAAATAACATAGAAATCTTTATGCTGAACAACGCATTTTCACCAAAAAAAAACACCCTCCTTTCCTATCAAAAAAAAAAAAACAGATTGGGCTAATTAGGATCATTGCAAAAGTTACAGTAAAGGCTGGTTCATACTTATGTAAAAAACGTCCTTTGGACAAAGTCCAAAGGACAAACACAGGGTATAAACGTATGTGAAAACGTCCTTTGGACTTTGTAAAAAGGACGTTTTTACATAAGTATGAATCAGCCTTAAAGATCATAAATATCTAAGCGGCAATTGGCTAAATCAGCTCTTCACACTACCATTCCCTCAGAGCAAAGCATATCAAATCAAATCAAAGTTTATTTCTAGAAAACCGAAAGACCATAATCACAAACAGCGATTCTAACACGGTCGTAACACATCACAATTAAACATAACAAGGTCTAATATAGAAATGACCCAAACGCTTATCAAGAATAAGCACTAAAAAGGGTCACTATCAAGGCTTTTAATGATTGAAGGCCTCCCATGTAGGCCACCCATGATAAAAACTTTATAATTTCTGTCTCTGTGTAATTTGTAGCTGTATAGCTCCGGAGTAACGCTTCGGTTTTAGGAGCTCCGGAATTCTGCCCTATACATTTGTACATTTTATTAAATAGAAATAAATGATGGAGAACATATTAAAACCTAATCTTAAAATTATTTTTGTAAACTAAGTTTTTTGACAAACTTATTAAAAATGATAGTTGTATAACAAAGCGGCAATAAAATAACGTAGAATTTCAAGGCTAAATTAGTTTAAACGGCGCAGTGCCGGGGCATTTTTATTTTTAGAATTGAAATATATATCCATGCACAAAATAAGATACTACTAATATAATAGATGGCTTTAATTGACAACTATGTAGTTTTTTAATGTTTTACAAAAAAAATGGCATTTAACCATTTTTACAAGCCCTGCAGTATTTTTCAGCCAAAAAATATAAATTTCAAAATAAACTGATAATTTCGAAATAAGTTACATTACTCTGACATTTAGTAACTTGGATTGAATTTGTTCTTATTGTTATGTTTTCTTGCGTTTATCAATAAAGTTGTTAAAGTTAACAATCACATTTTATTTTTAGAAAAATCCTCAAATGTAGACTAGCACGTAAGTGTAACTATAAGTAGCCAATAACTATAATTTGTGGATTTTGGCTAATGAATTAAAAAAGCCATGAATAACAAATTAATTATAGCAAAAATCGAGCAAATAGTGTTACTATTAAACTATTTTTTGCTGCATTTATTTTTCTGATTTGTTTTAGATTCGTTGTATTGTCTCTTGCTAAATAAACACCAGTGTTTGGCTTATTTTTTAATTTTCACGTTTAAAAGCTTTTAATTAAAAACTTAAATAAAAACAAAAAATGCATTCGTTAGATATACATAATATTACAAAAAAACTAAAAAAACATACATTTATGTGGATAAGTTTTTGCGCGATAAATGCTGTTTTTCATAAGACGCTAGCTCCTAGTGTGTTAATAACGCTCTGTTTACGTAATAAAAAACAGTTTCCGAATGCAGGGCCCTTTTTTCATAAGCGGGTGCGTTTTTTTACAGTTTCTGAGCGTTTTTACACTACTGGGGCCCTTTTTTCGCAGGTGCATTTTTTCTAGGGTGCATTCTTTCCTTTTGACTTTTTCCGCCATGGGACCCTTTTTTCATAGGCGGGGGCGTTTTTTCATAGTTTCTCGGCGTTTTTACAGTAGTCGGACCCTTTTTTCGCGGGTGCATTTTAATTAGAGTGCTTTTTTCCCATTCCCGCTCAGTGCATACATACAGACTTTTTACGTAATAATGTTGGTAATTATGTTAATTAAGGACACACACCAGCTGCACAATATTGATTTTTCTTAAAATTTTTTGTGTGCAAATATTACAACGCTCCGCTTCTTTTTTTGTTTTCTTTTTTCAGGCTGGTGTACAAATATGGAACGAAAATTGTTGTTTTTTAACCAAAACAATGTTAATACGATATTTTTAAACAAATTTAAAAGTTTTAGTTTTAAAAAAACTAATCTATTTTATCAAACGTTTTTAAAATATAAATTTATTAATAAAAGCAAGAATATATAACACAAGAGAATATTCGACTGTAAACTAAATTTTTGACAAAAATTTTGCGACAAAACTCGCACTTTCAAATTTGTGTGCGACTTTTCTCGCAAAGCTCCGCCATTTTCTGCAAGTTTTCCCGCGCTGCGATTTTTAACACAGTGTTAGATTTCTCGCAGTGTGGACTGCGACTTCTTTCTCACTCTATGCTGCTTTATTTGCACTGCGATTATTTTCGCACTGCGAGTCCGGGTGCACAACAAAAAAAAATAAAAACGAAGCGGAGCGAAAATTTTGTGTTTAAATGAGTAAAAGTCGTTTTTTTTACCTTAAGGTGGAAGGATACAGTTAGGATACCCTGTCATTTTTTGTGTATAACTCGTGCCGTACGTGACGGACAGAAGCAAACTATATGTTGGGAGAAAGGGTATTTTTTTCCGGTCACTTCGGTATCCTTAACATTTTTGGTGGACTATTTCACGCCGAGATATGCTTCGTTGAAAAAAGGCATTTTAAAACAGTTTTTCCCAATTTAACAGAATCAGAGTTAATATTACGTAATAAAAATTTAACTCAAGTTAGATACACCAAATGTACATGCCCACAAAAATTTTCAGCGAAATCCCTACTATTGAAGTTTTTTAATTTTGTTTTATTGCTAAAATTGTTGGAATAAAAAATAAAAAGAAGTGATAGTTGAGATTTCGTTAAAAACTTAAAAACTTGCTCAGAATTATAGTCCAACGGCTGTGTTAAAAGTTGGGAACAAACTAATTTCTATCAAATGACTAAACTTTCATTTATATTTTTTGATTTGACGTCGGGAAACTACATTTAGAAACGTTTGTTTAAAAGGCCCTTTTAAGCGAGAATCTCAGACGGAGCAGGGGCCGGTTGTTTAACGGCGTCCTTATTTTAACGGGGTCCTTAGTTTAACTGGGCCCTCAAACCTCTAAGGGGCCCCTTAGATAAGGGGGTCATCTGTGGTTGCTCAAATCAATTTAACTGTCCGCTTATCTAAGGGACCCCTTAAATATTTAAGGAACTCCTTATTTCACGCATTCTTCTGTTTATCGCGCGTATTGAACAAATTAGTCGGTTTATTATGCGTTTAAAACAGTTGATTTTGTTTAATTATAACAGAAAATAACATAAAGATCGTAAAACAAGAGAAATGTTTTAATAAAACTGATTCTTCTATCCTTACCAAAGTTTACGCAGATTTATCTGAATGCAAATTATGCAAATTATCTGAATTTTCAGTTTTTTTACAATAGATGCAATAAATAATTTATAATTAAGCTGTCTGTCTGCTGCTGTTAGTGATATTCCTAGTATTAATATCGTGCTCCATGTCTCTGCTCCGGCCAGTTAAAGCGGACATAGCTTTGGAGCTAACGCTTCGCCTCTTAAATGAGAATTTAAATTTATTTATTTTAGCTTGAAACATATTTTAATTTGCTCCATTGGCATTTTAATCCTATTAGTATTATATATAAGTCATGAAATAAATATATTTTACAAGCAATTTACAAAATAATCTGTGGCATTACTTTTAAAATATTCATGAAATTAGTACAAACATAATACGGAGCTCAGGAGCTCCAAAGCTTTCTCCAAAGCTCCGAGTTGCTCCAGATTTTAAGCGAACATCACTGGTTACTATACATTACTGTTATACTTCTCATCCTGCTTTTTTGCTAAAGCTAATTTAAGCGTAAATCGCTCAAACTTGGTAAACGATTAGAACAAATAAAATACTAACTGCATGCCGATTAAACTGCCATGAATTGTCGCATGATACATGCCAGGAAATCTCGCAATATTATAAAAACTACATAGTGAGTTTTTCCACAGCTCCGAAATTCAGAGCGGAACTCCGCTTTTTGGAGCTCCGTTCTATTTCTGCATTAATTTTATGAATGAATAATAAATAATTCCATTATTTTATAATTTTTTTCAAAACTTGTTAAAAATCATAAAAAATAGTCCAAAAACACGGACAGAACAATTTAACACACATTTCGAGCTTAAATAATCTTTAAATTGTTAATTTAAGGGGCGGACCTTTGAAGCTTTCTCCACTTTAAATGGCCGAAGCTTGGAGCGCAGGAACATTGCTTATTTTTTGATAGATTGTTTTTAACAGAAATTTTGATAAACTTATCGATTAGCAGCTAAAAAACCAAAAAATATGAAACATAGACTTGCTTTGTTTCGAAAAAACAACACGACTCTTAAACTTAAAAATTGTTTTTTTGTGTTTTTTACCATGTTGTCTCCGACGATTCAATCACAAATACGAAGAAAAATATAATTTCGAAGTCTGAAATTTTCGCCAGATTTATGTTTCAACGAATATAAGTTTGTTGAATCTCATAATTTTGTTTTACAAACAATATTAAGGGGATAAAACACTTCGGTCGTTGTGCGACTTACACACAACACTGAAAAAGAGGGCCCCTTAAAAAGTTAAGGTAACTACAGAGTTACCTTATTTTTGCCACCTTATCTCGCGATTTTAAGGGGGCCCCTTATCTTTCAGCAACCCGATTTTTTGAGCCGCCCACTTACCTTAAATTTAACGGGACCCCTTAAACTAAGGGCCCCCTTTAGACTTTTGAACAACCGGGCCCAGTAGAAGAGGGTGGGGGGGTCGGAGCCCGGGGCCCGGAGGCCTGGGGGCCTGGCCCCCTTCCCCGCATTTTTTTTTTCTCAATATGTCTTTTTTTTTTTTTTTTATTTTTTTTTTTAAAATGTGTTCATTCCTTCATTCTTTATTACTTTTTTTGACGTATTCGTTTGTGGGGGTCCTGTGGAGGTTTGGCGGTTATACAGTTGGATCCCCACGGGGGGGGGGGGGCGCCCCCCCCCCCCCCGCCCCCCGGGGGGCGAATTAAAAAATTGGGGGTCGGTTCGGCATCTGGACTTCCGAAAACCCCCAGGTACATGTTTTGGGGAAAATTTGCCAGATTTTTGCTCCTGTGTCGTTCTACCTTGAGATGTTCAAACTTTCTAGTTTTAATAAAGATAATAGTAACGTTTAACGTTTTTAAACAAAACAAGTTTTGAAGTGTTTTACTTTAGGGTTTGTTTGGGGCGGTGCGCGGGGGGAAGCGTTGTTGCGGTGGTGAGGTCAGTGCGTGCGGGTTTGCGCGTCAGTCGGGGTGCGTCCTGTGTAGAAGAAAGATAGATAGATTTATTTTCTAGTAAGTACATACATGCGTCTGTATTTTTTTTGTTCGCCCGTCTTTTACTATAGCACACAAAATGGCAACCCAGTTGGGTTACACAAGGGGGAAAAAAAAAAAACACAAAAATAAAAAAACTACAAAAATAAACATAACTAATACATCATAAATATCACAACATAAGTCCTGGCTATCTAGAAAAGAATGACTAAAGGCTTTAATTTTAAAGCTCTTGCTTAGTCATTTTTAGGTTAATTTATCTTTGTTTTATAAAGAATTTTTAAAAATATGTAATGATTTAGCGTCAACTTGACTCTGATTTAGGGAATTCCATTTATTTTGTACTCTGTTAAAAAAGCTATATTTTCTGCAGTTAACTCTAGAATGCTCAACTTTAATTTTTTTTAATGTCCTCTGGTGTAATTTGTGTTAAGCGTAAAATATTTGCTGGCTTTTAAACTGACATGGTTGTTTAGAATTTTATATGTTTCAATTAAATCAAACTTTTCTCTGCGTTTTTCCAAGGTCTCAAGATTTAATATCCTTAATCTATTCTCATATTCTGTGTCTTTTATATTGCACTTTCTGAAAACCCGTTTAGTAAAAGATCGTTGTACTTTTTCCAGAATATATATATATATATATATATATATATATATATATATATATATATATATATATATATATTATATATATATTCTTTCATGTATGGATTCCACACTGCACTTGCATACTCTATTATAGGACGTACAAAACCTTTGTAAGCAGTAAGATAGTTTTTTAATAAATGAGATTTAAAACATCTAAAAATAAGATTAACAGTTTTCATAGCCTTGCTAGCTATTTTTGACAGTGTACTGAGAATTTTAAGTCATTTGTTACATAAACTCCCAGATCTTTAATACAATCTGTTTTAGGCAACTTCTTATTGTTCAAGTAATAATCCATTTCAGTAATATTTTTCTGATTATTTATATTTAAAACTTCATATTTATTTACAGACAGACCAAGCCGCCAATCACTAGCCCATTTGCCAATTCTATTCAGATCATCTTGTAATTTAAGTCGATTGTTACTATTTTTATCAAAACTAGTATAGACTTTTGCATCATCAGCAAATAGTCTGATTTCAGAGTTATGAACACATTCTACAATATCATTGATGTAAACTAAAAAAAGAAAAGGTCCTAAAACTGAACCCTGTGGTACCGAGCTTGTTACTGGGTATGAATTTGAAACAGAGTCATTTATTACTACTTTCATTTCTCTATTAGTTAAGAACGCTTCTAACCATTTTAAAAGTTTACCACAAACTCCATATTTACTTAATTTATACAAAAGCTTTTGATGTGATACTGTATCAAAAGCTTTTGCAAAGTCCAAGTACACGACATCCACTGATTTTTTATCTTTAACAGCTAATGTCCAATCATTGTAAGAATCAAGAAGTTGTGTAACTGTTGAGCTTTTATCTTTAAAACCATGCTGAAGGTGAGATAATATATTTACAAAAAAGATAGAAAGCTCAAATTTTACTATTTGCTCCATGATCTTACAGGAAAAACAGGTAAGTGAGATTGGACGATAATTCTCTTTTTGGCACTTTTGACATTTTTTGTGAACAGGAGTAGTAAGGGCAACTTTCCAATCATGTGGTAGTTCGCTTGTGTCAAATGACTTTTGAAAAATTTTTGAAAGGGGCTCAGCCAAAACTTTTGCTAAACGCTTTAAAAACAAGGCTGGTATGCCATCTGGAGAGCGAGATAATTTATTTGGTAATTTTTTTAGAAATTTTAAAACATCTTTTACGCTAAAGATTATATTTTCAAGAATATGAACATTTTTTGGTTCAAATGGAGGAAAATTTCCATTATCTCTAGTAAACACAGAACTGAAATATTCTCCAAAAATTTTTGCTTTTTCTAAATCTTCAGCAACAAAACTGCCATCTTCAGATTGAATTGGTGGGATAGATTCCTTTGTTTTAAGCTTTTTGTTTATATACTTAAAAAAGTACCCAATATCATTTGATTTAAGCACTTCTTCTTCTAACTGTGCATTAAACTTTTTAACACTTTCAGAATATTCTTTTGAAGTTTTTTTGAAGTCATTTTTGTAAGTAATATTTTCAGTTCTGAGCTTCCATAACCTCTTCTTTTTATTTTGAAGTTTAACAATATGTTTTGGATAACGGCATTTTTTTAGTATGTTGCTTATATTTTTTTACTAATGGCACATGTAAAAGGATACAATCAGTGAGTATTTTTTTAAAGCAATCCCAATATTCTTGGACTGTGTTAAAATATTTAAAGTTTAAATCCCAGTCTTGAACAGCAAGAAGCATAGCAATACTTTTGTAATCAGCATTTTTAAAGTCAGGTACCAAAAAGTCAGTTTTAGTGGAGATATTGTCTTTAAACAAATTCAAATTAATTTTGCAACTAATTACAGCATGATCTGAGTTACCAAAATTGGCCGCAAGTTGGACTTCATTAAAAATTTCTGGGTCATTGGTTAAGACCAAATCCAAGAAATTTTTACCTCGAGATGGCTCAAGAACAAGTTGTGATAGACCTAATTCTAAAAATTTTGTGTAATATTTGGTCTCATTTTGCAAATTACTTATTACGGTTTCACTATCCCAACGGATTCCTGGTAAATTTAGATCGCCTATTAGGATTGATGTATGTGTATAATTTGTGAAATAGCATTTAATAAAGTCTAGTAACAGTAAATCCTCTTCACCTCTAATATTTGGGGGCCTGTAAACATTTATTAGACGGATTTTATTACTTGAAATAATAAGATCTGTTGCCACTACCTCCAAATTATGATATTTCTCATGAATTTTTACATTGTTGTATTTAATCTCTTTTTTAATTAAAATAAACACAAAACCCCTTCTACCTTGAACCCTATCTTTCCTAAGAATACTATAGTTGGAGTAATCCTTAATTATAAGCTGATTTGGGATATCTGCACTTAGCCAAGACTCCTGAACAAGCACAATATCTGGAGAACAGTAATTTGTATCTGCACCAGAAATCAAGAGCTCAAATTCATCAAGCTGATTTAAAATGGATCTTGTGTTCAAAGATACTAAATTAATAGAATTTTTTAAGGTTTTTTTGGTATGCTTGATTTTTTATTTGCTAAATTGCAACTGGGTTGCATTTTATCCTATTTTAAAAATTCCTGAGAGCTCTTGATTTCTAATACACATTTTTTGTCTTGATCAAACAAATAGGGATCACCAGAGTCACTATATCGAACAAATATCTTATGATTTTCGTTTCGAAGTTCTTTGGCTCTGGCCAGCAGAGGTACTTGTTCTTTTCGCTGTTCACTGCTAAGGGAGGGTCTTAGGTAAACGTTATTGAACAGCTCAGTTTTACGCAATTTTCCATTGGAGCGAACAAAGCGATTCCGATTGGCATTATTGGAAAAACGAATCTTTAGCAGGCGGGTCTTGCTATATCTTTTTTACCGATACGGAAGCAATCGACAACATTATAATTTACATCTTCTCCTCTGTTGCCGATTGCTTCTTTCAACAAAGTTTCAGCTGTTTCCAGGTCTTCCTCCTTGGTGTCCGCCTCTTTCAAACCAGCAACAACTGCCATTGTTGAGTGTTCTCGCTGGAGCTCAGCTTTCTTCATACGTTCCTCAATCCATTGTATGAGGTCCTGAATTACTCGCGAGCAGATCTTGGCGATAAAATCCTCATTTATTCCAGCGGCTTTCAACTTTTCCACACGATGCAGAAGTTGGTCTCGTTCTGTCTCCAACTCAGCAATTCTCGCCCGCAGCTGATCATTCTCATAAGCGTCACGTTTCACCATTTTAAATTTTGAAGAATGCTTAGTTAATTATTAAATAACATAGAAAAACAACAAAGCTAAGATTCTGATCACTTTTTATCAATTAAAACTTAAAACTAACCCAGAGCTTATAATTATTGTATTTTTTCTTGATAAAAGTAATAAATATTTACGTTTTATTAAATTAAACTTGATTTTTAGCTTTTCTTTTAATAATTCAATTTAGCACCTTAAAAATTGTTTTTAAAATATTCTTTATTTGTGTTTTCAACGATTTTTTTGTATTTGTAGGTACGATTCCACAACGCTTGGTACGTACAATTTTTAATTACAACGCTTCGCTTTTGTTTTGTTCTGTTGCTTAAAGCGGGAACGAATATGATACAAAAATCTTTGTTTTCTTACTCAAATTATTACTGAAACAAATTTTTAAACAAATTTAAAAGTTTAACAGTTTTTTAGTCTAAAAAACTTATTTATATAATCAAAAAGAATACTAATTTATTTATAAAAGTAATAAAAATTTTGTTTTATTGCACTAAACTTGTATTTTTTTACATTTTTTTTTGATTATTCAATTTAGAACAATTAAAATTTAGATTTTAAAGTTTTTTTTTGTGGTTTAAACGAATATTTCGTGTTGTACGTTCGATCTTAAGCGCCTTATTTGATTGAAACAACGCCCGCGTGCGCGACTTTTTATTCCGGTAAACAAACAAGTGTGAACGGGTCGTTTCTGGGATCTAGGAACTGGGATCAGGTGTAAACGGGGCTTTAAGGCTAAGCCTTTTTTTCTTTAATATGTTGATGTAGGCAAGTGCGGTTTTTCATAGCTTCTCAGAGTTGTTACACTAAAGCTAAAGTCTTCCAGGGTGAAATTAAGGGCGTAACCGCTCTCCGCCAGGAAGAAATAAACAATAAACCCGTGAGCGAGAAAAATTTTAAAAAAAGTTTTCAGCGGTTATGTAACCAATTATTGTTTAGTTGCGTCATGTGTTTCTCTGCACGTGATATTTTCTCAAAAAACTAGTGGTTACTTTACCACTGATCTATTTTCACCCTGATGGAATTTATCTTTAGTGAGCCTTTTTGCAAATGTATATTTTCTAGGGTGTTTTTTTTCTTTTGCAATTTTTTTCTTTTTGTCCTTGGGCCTTTTTTAATAGGTGGGTGCATTTTTAACGGTTTCCCAGCGTTTTTAGACAAATTGTACCCTTTTTTCGCGGGTCTACTTTTCCAGGATGCTTTTTTTCATTTTAAGAAAAAGCAGGCGATGATGATGTTTTGCTACACGATGCACGTCTTGCGCAAGTTGCATGCATGTCAACACAGTTTTTCACAATCGTTGAATGGATTTTAACACACGTTTTTGCCTAAAGTGATAAAAATTATGTTAACTTTATAATGTACGTTTAAGAAATTAAGAAAAAATACTACATTGATATTTTACCGACGTCTATGATGAATGTTGAAAATTTTTGATTTAGTTTTTTAATGCGTCAGTTTTCTAAATCATTTATATGTCATAGGTTTTTGTCAATAAATTATATATAATAACATGCTTTGAAATTATTTAATCCTTGGCTGTAACGAGTCCTATATATTAGTACGTTACTAAGGTAAAAAGCAATGCGTTTTAGAAGTATCACTTATATCGGAAAAACATCATAAAGCCGAAATGTTCACTAAAATAATTTTGAATTATTACAAAAAAATTGTGTTTAAATTTAATTAAAAATTTGTTAGCAGGAATTTTTTGGATTTAAGCTAAAGTCTTCCAGGCTAAAATTAAGGGCGTAACCGCTCTCTGCTAGGAAGAAATAAACAATAAACCGACGAGCGAGAAAAATTAAAAAAAAAGTTTTCAGCGGTTATGTAACCAATTATTATTTAGTTGCGTCATGTGTTTCTCTGCACGTGATATTTTCTCAAAAAACGAGTGGTTACTTTACCACTAATTTATTTTCACTCTCATAGAATTTATTTATAGTATTTAGTTTTTTTTTAGTTTTATGTTTTGTTAATTAGTTAAAACTTCATAACATTAAAAAATGCCTTTGTCTTTTAACATAAATGAAAACAAAATATTTTTTTAACTGTAAAGCCGTTTTTAAACTTTTTTAAATGCAATAAACAACTGTTTTAAATATTGTTTTGATTCCCAAAGAATTTGTTTACGTTATTTGTTATATCGTAACTGAACGGAATATATTAGTCAAATTCGCATGACAAATGTTTGACTCAAGTTTTGGTTTTGTAGCAACTGCTCCAAACGAGGTATTTTAATTAATTAAACGTTATATTTAAATATTAAATGGAAAATGCTTAAGTTCAGGATTAGCACATAATTAATAAGCATATTATGCCACGTTTATTTATAGACTGATGGATGGCGAAATTACATTTTGTTTTGTTAATAGTGTTAAAAGGGTAAAAAATTTTGTTGGTTTAAAACCTACATTTTGTAATTTTGTTATTAATTGATTTTACTTATGCATATTTTTTTAAGAACTATTGAAAACGTTATCGATAATACAGATCAAAAAAACTAAGGTACCGGGATAATTTGGCTCTAAAAATCATTTGACACAATATATCTATAATTTTATTTCTTAATTATTCAGTTACGCATTTTAAATAACTTTAAAATAGGTGGAAAAAAGCTTTAAAAAATGAAAATAAATATAAAAAAATAACTAAAACTATAACTACTATTTTAGTTTAAAATCTCTTTTAACTATAAAGTAATTTAATCTTACCGCTGTTTGGCAATTATGTTTTTAACTGACATGTTGTTTGTCTCTCTCTAGTGTGTTTGTAAGTGTAAATCACGTGGATTGCCTATTTAGGGAAGCCTAAAATAAAAAAGCGTTCAGATACTGCATTTATTTTCCTATTAGAGTAACGGACTTAATTTCGGCCACGCCTTAATTTCGGCCACCAATTTAGGGTGTTAGAAAATTGGCTTATTTTTAAAACACAAAAGAACAAGCACAAAAGTAACTGGATTAATGTTGAATAAAATATTTTTGCAAAAGTTTTTTGTTTTTGTTATTCTACATTATCAACATTTTCATACAAAAAGTGATTTTTTTGTGATTTTCCTAATTTTTGCTTTGTGTTTAAACTGCATCAAATTTAGAACGAAGCAATATATAATCTAAAAATATCTTCTATTTAAGGCTCAAAGTTGTTAATTTTCATGTTTTGATATTTTCTTCAAAATCATTTTGCAATGCGTTTTACTAACTGCGCATTTTAAGATTCCGTTAATTTCGTCCACCTGAAAATTTAGGTGAAAGAACCTGTCGTTTTTTGCTGTTTTTAAATATCATTGTACTACCGTATTTATAAACAATTTTTTTGCTCGTTTGACTTTGTTTTGACGTTTTTTAAGCCAAAAATAAAAATTGAACAAAAAATACACATTATTAAAACTTGTTTTTTTAAGGTTTTGACATAGTTATTTAAAGTCTTGCTAATAACTATTAATAGAAAAGAAGAAATTTTAAATCCTATTACTTACTATAACAAATAATAAACCTACTAACAGGAATAAATTTAACATACTTGTTGAAATTTTGTGATATACCTGAAAACACAGGTTAATAAACAATTTAGATAAAAATATATAGTTATGTAATAGAAATAAAAAATACATAATAAAAATATTTACAAACATATTACAAAAAACTTGTTTCGTCTCTTGCATAGACAGGTTTGGACTTGCCCAAGGAGAAGCTGAGACTCTTCAGTATGCACTTCTCGTCGAGCATTTACAAGGATGCAAAATTACCTGACCGTCGTTGTCATCCCTTTTGCGTTTCACTGCTCCGCCTTCACGATCCTCCCTGTTTTGTGGTTCGGGCTGCGATGTTTCCTCCATTTTCGTTAATTTTTGAAAAAATTCCTATATCCGGCTAGAAAAATATATTTTTCGTTGAATTATCAACCTTCAAAATTACACTTTATTTGTATAAGAAAAAATTAACATTAAGATATAATTTAAAGTATACTACATAATATTATTAGAATAAATTTATAAAAATGAATTAAATTAAATATAAAAAATGAATACATATAAAAAATTTTTAACGATAAAAATCATAAAAATAGTAACTGAAACTGTGTTTGTATTTCGACCGTCAATAGTAAAAAGTTACTCATTGATCTGTTCCAAAAATTTACATATGATATATTTGTCGAATTCTTTGATTTAAGGATTGAGTTAGTTTTAATGTTACAAACAAGTAAAAAATAGTTTATAAAAAACACAATTGGTTGTAAATATTATACATGCGATAAAAATTATATTAATAAATACTCAATTAGTTAATACATGAAAAATCACGAAATAACAAATAGCTTTAAAGAATATTTTATGTTTTTAGTTTTGGCTCATTTTTATTGATTTATTTATACATAAAATTTTTTTAAAAATTTTTAATAAATAATTTATAAACCATGTTGTAATTACGCATTTAGAATGCCCCTGATCCACTTACTTACGCTTTGGTTTTATATTTATCGGATGTACCTGAAATATAAAATATTTATGTCGTACAAAAGTACGAAAAGAAAGCAGGTCGCGCCTAAGCACGAAAAGAAAGCATGACGCACCGAATGGTACGTAAAAACGTACTTACGTTGAAGTAAGTACATAATGGAACATTAGGATACGTTAAAATTATATTTTAATTTAGTTTATTAAAAAACATTTTGGCATCTCTTTTATTAAGTATTCCAAATTTACTTATTAACGCACTATTTTTATTAACGAATTTGAAAAACGTTTTTTTAAGTTGATTTTTGTTATATTTTATTTTCATAAAGTCTATAATTAGCGTTTTGGTTTTATTTAGAAAGAAATTATATTCAGAACAAATTCTAGCAATACGTATCAATTGTGAATAAAAAACATTAAGCCCTAGCCCTAGCGCATTTTAAGATTCCGTTAATTTCGTCCACCTGAAAATTTAGGTGAAAGAACCTGCCGTTTTTTGCTGTTTTTAAATATCATTGTACTACCGTATTTATAAACAATTTTTTGCTCGTTTGACTTTGTTTTGACGTTTTTTAAGCCAAAAATAAAAATTGAACAAAAAATACACATTATTAAAACTTGTTTTTTTAAGGTTTTGACATAGTTATTTAAAGTCTTGCTAATAACTATTAAAGTTCGCAAACGGGAAAAATTAAGTTATATGTACCAAGAACAATACCTAAGGGTTAATTTGCAACCTTTAGAAATTTTTATTGTTCGTTTATTGCCAGTTTTTTGTAGGTGGCCGAAATAAATGGCACGCGCCTTAACTTCGGCCACTTTAAAAAAAGTTTAAACCTTTACTGATTTTTAAGTGTAACAGAAATATTCAAATTTTGTACTGGAATAACAAATATAGGTATTGTTTGATTTTTAGGCCAAATTTTGGCTTGATTGAAAAAGCCAGAAAAAAACTTATTTAAAAAAATAAAAAAAGGTGGCGGAAA
>JASAMX010018054.1:0-10000 GCA_030248175.1 Microlaimidae sp. YZB2_3 | reverse complement strand
TGGTGGAAGCTTAGGATCAACGAGTAGTGATTGAAGATAACCGGCGGATCGCTAAATATAGATACTTGTGCATACCGCCAAAATTGACCTCCAACACTAAGCAACCGCCCCATACATCATTGAGGAATGAGTACCAGGTAACGCCACAAGAACAGGCTGCCCTCCCATCTAGCTCTAAAGGGATGTATCAGCAGAGGGACGTGGTGGCGCATCAGGATCAAACACAAGGGGACAAGTCCAAACGAATTGGACTCAACAGAGTGATCAAACATCTAACCGACACAATAATGGATTGCTTCAGCAGGGAGATACTGGGCTGTCAAGATGGCGATGGCAGGAAAATGTCCAGCGGTTAAGATCAGATCGGTCAGATCAAGCCAGACGGTCGGGTTCCCTTTGGATGTCACAGACTGAGTGGTACAGGCAGGACCCGTTTGCACACCACTAAAAATTTTGCCACCATTCCCCATCAGACACTCACACTGAGACAGTCAGGAGCGATGCGACTCGTGACAATGGACTGATGCATGCACACCTCTGCATACAGTGACCGCCACACTTCAGACAAAACTTGCAGTCGGGGAGGGGACTCCTGTTTGTCTGATTAGCGGTAGACCTTGCACAAGAGACGATTTGGGGAACTTAGATCTAAGGGTCCTACGATCTACAGGTATTTCATAACGATTTTCCCAACATAAAAAAAGAAGAGGAACTGAGATATAAGCGGCACGCAAACACGTGGCCCTTTCATAGAGGTTGTCCATTAATAACGCAACAGATTTACTAATAATTTCAAAACATAATTAACTCTTTTAAAGACTACTGAAATATTTTTTTTCTAAATATTTGCCGCAAACTTTAGTTATTGTTTAATTTTATCAAACAATGCTGTTAAAAATTGTTGTTAAAATGAACAATTGGTTAAACGTTTTTTTAATATTAAAATTATCATATTAAATGGTACCGTTGTTTTTTTTTTAGTTTAGACCCATTTTTTTACGTTAGAAAAAATGAGTCATAGTTTTAAACTTGTTGTAATAATTTGTTGTTTGTATTTTTTGTTATCAGGGAAGAGCGCGGAACGCTCTTTCCCTTATATTAAATGGGTTAAGTCACTGCGCGGTTAACCGTTGTTGATAGCGTCATCGAAATCAACAAAACCTTTAATAGTTTTTTAGCCAATTAAAAATCTAAACATTTTACATAACTAAAATATTACCCATATTTTTCTGATATTAAAAACCTAAAAACTTTTGCTAAACACACCTGAATTTCATACTAAAAAGCTTAATTTGCTTAACTTTTTTTTGTTTTTGTTTTTTTTTTTTTGTTGTCCCCCAAAAATTTTTTCCTGTGGTGAATATTTGGAGTTGATTTTTTGCACGTAGATGCTAAATTGTCCCCTCACCTGAATTTCATTCTCGAATATGCTCTATTGCCTGTAGTTAAACCTCTGTTCATGTGAAAAACGACCAGTTTTTTTCTAAGTTACGCATTAGGTACTGGGGAACTTGTGTGACACTTTTTTTCCTTACTGAATTACATATTAAGTAACTTCATTCAGTAATACACATTCTCTTGTGGTTATTTTTTGGTTTAAATTATGATTCCTTACCTTTTTATAAAAATTATTAATTTTCAACGGAAAGAGCGAAAAAATATCCTTACCACTAATTAGCAGCCATATGGCAACAATAAAAATATTTTTAAAAAAAATGAAATAAATCTTGGGTGACGTGTGAGCGCTGCGGGATACAATGTTTCAATAGACGGAAATTTATCAAAATAGGAACGGGAAAAAACTCTTTTTTGTATGGATTACTATAAAGCTACAATCACTTCAAAAATTTAATGCGAGAAAAGACTAAAGATAAATTCTATCAGGGTGAAAATAGATGAGTGGTAAAGTAACCACTAGGTTTTTGAGAAAATATCACGTGCAGAAAAACACATGACGCAACTAAATAAGAATTGGTTACATAACCGCTGAAAACTTTTTTAAAACTTTTCTCGCTCACGGTTTTATTGTTTATTTCTTCCTGGCGGAGAGCGGTTACGCCCTAAATTTCACCCTGGAAGTTTTTAACTTTAGTCTGGGTAACCTCGTAAAATTGTATGGAACCTGGAAAAACCATTTACAATGGTGTGGTTTTGTTGTTTAAAAATAAAATGGTTCTTTCAGGTTCCATACAATTTTACGGAGTTACCCAGACAATTTTTGTATACGTATACTGCTTAAAATTACATTGAAGTTTTGGATATGAAAAATAATTGTATTCATATCATGAGGAGACCATGACGTTTCTTTTAAAATGAGTAAATTTTTTAATGTTTTATATCTTTAATAAATGACATTGAATTCAATGCCAATTGTTATGGTTTAACAAATGCAAGTATCAATTCCAAAAAACAGTAACAAAAATAAATGACTATTTTTTTGGTGGGCTATTTATGTTAAGATAAACGAAAAATAATAAAAAAAATTTTTGAAAAATACAAAAAGTGTACCGTCCGCAAGTTTCGAACCCGTCAAAATAAGAAAAATGTTATTTCCAGGCTTTTTCCTCAGTATAGTAGAAATATTTTTATTTATCTACGTTTCGAAACAACAGCGTGTTTCTTCGTCAGGAAATTCAAATTTCGAAAAAATTGAAATTTTGGACCCGTCACCTGCTCAGTGGTGGGCAAATAGGCTACCACCGAGCCATTGCAGCTACGAGAACAGTCACATAAAACTGACTTTTAAATAATCTTTTTTTTGAAAATCGATAAGTGTGCTAAATAGGGCGCGCCCTTACTGAGGCCATGGTGTGCTAATAAAGACGCGCCCTAATAAGAGCGCGCTCTTATTAGGACGCGCCCTTATAAGAGCGCTTACACGCCCTAATAAGGGCCCTCCTTTCAGAAACAGGGCCCTAATTAGCACATCCGAGTGCCTTATCAGATCCCACATCCTAATAAGAGCGCGCTCTTATCAGGGGGCGCCCTTATATGGCCTTAATAAGTCAATGTGTCTAAGAAATATATGAAGTCACATATTTTTCCTTTATTATTATGTTATATATTTTTGGTATAACCACCCTATTTGCAAAAGAAAATTTCCTTGCATTAATTTGACTTTTTTCAACAGCCAATTTAAAGGGATGACCACGGGTGGGTTGCAAATTAAACTTAAAAAATTGTCTCTTCAGTCCTTTAAGCTTTTTAAACCTAGGTAATCCAGTCTTTGTTCATAATCAATAGGTAACAACTTGCATTTATAAAACAACCTTCTAGTGAAATTTTGTTGCACTTTTTCCAAAATGTTTATATCTTTTTGTAAATAAGGGTTCCAAACTGCACTAGCGTACTCCAGAATTGGTCTAACATAGGACTTATACGCTCTGAGAAAATTATTTCTAGAGTTTGAATTGAATGTTTTAAAAATTAGTGATGCCACTCTCAATGCTTTTTTTGCTGTGATTTCAAAGTGTTTGGAGAATTTCATATCATAAGATATACAAACACCTAGGTCACGCATCAATTCTGTAGTTTCAAGTACATTATTACCAAGCTTATATTTACAAATTAACACTTTGCTATGATTTCGAATATGAAGAAGTTCACATTTATGATCTGATAATTGCAATTGCCAGTCTTTTGACCAGCTGTATAATTTATCTAAATCTTCTTGAAGTTTTAAGGTAGATCACTACAGTTCCGAAAATTTTTTTGATGTTTCCAAAAACAACCACTCGAGGGTTTTCGGGGATCTTGATTACGAATCCGAAACTCGCTTTTTGATTTGACCCCAGAGGGGGTGCTAGGGGGGTTGCGACCCCCCTAGGGGGGCACTCTGACTCTAGCCCGGTTTTACTTCAAAACCACCTCAAAGCACGTACTCGGGGTTAAATACAGTAGTGACAGTATTGAATAATGTACTTTTTTTAATTAAAAAGTTAAAATTAAAAAAACAACATTTTTTTGGTGTTAAAGTTGAATTTGAATATTGAAATTTTATATTATTTCCAAAACTTATTGTTTGATTTCATGATATTGAATGTTTTGAATTAAACTTTGTTGCCGAAAATCAAAATAAATTTATTTTAAACAAAATCAACTTTTAAGGTTATTTTTAGTATTTTTTAGTTTTAAAAACTAAGTGCAATATAAAAAAAGGGATGGAGCGCAGCAAAGTTTTAATTACCTAATTTTTTAGAATATAAGCTTACTAATGAAATTTTTTAGAAGGATTTTATATTAAACTGGTAAGGACGGGGTGCCTGAATTGGGAAAAACGGGTTTTACCTGCTACCTACCTGCCTTCATCGGAAATTTAGCTGATTCCTACCTGCCTGCTACCTGCCTCCACCTTGCCTCCCACCTGCCCCTGAGTCAGTTTTATCTGTCTCAAACTTGCCTCCTAACCTTTATATGCTTCAACATATGAGGAAGGGTTACCTTCCTCCTACCTGCCTCCGAAGCAGTTTTATCTGTCTCCACCCTGTCTCCTACCTGCTTCCACCCAGCCTCCATGCTGTCTCCAAAGCAGTTTTATCTGTCTCCACCCTGTCTCCTACCTGCTTCCACCCTGCCTCCATGCTGTCTCCAAAGCAGTTTTATCTGTCTCCACCCTGTCTCCTACCTGCTTCCACCCTGCCTCCATGCTGTCTCCAAAGCAGTTTTATCTGTCTCCACCCTGTCTCCTACCTGCTTCCACCCTGCCTCCATGCTGTCTCCAAAGCAGTTTTATCTGTCTCCACCCTGTCTCCTACCTGCTTCCACCCTGCCTCCATGCTGTCTCCAAACAGTTTTATCTGTCTCCACCCTGTCTCCTACCTGCTTCCACCCTGCCTCCATGCTGTCTCCAAAGCAGTTTTATCTGTCTCCACCCTGTCTCCTACCTGCTTCCACCCTGCCTCCATGCTGTCTCCAAACAAGTTTTATCTGTCTCCACCCTGTCTCCTACCTGCTTCCACCCTGCCTCCATGCTGTCTCCAAAGCAGTTTTATCTGTCTCCACCCTGTCTCCTACCTGCTTCCACCCTGCCTCCATGGTGTCTCCAAAGCAGTTTTATCTGTCTCCACCCTGTCTCCTACCTGCTTCCACCCTGCCTCCATGCTGTCTCCAAAGCAGTTTTATCTGTCTCCACCCTGTCTCCTACCTGCTTCCACCCTGCCTCCATGCTGTCTCCAAAGCAGTTTTATCTGTCTCCACCCTGTCTCCTACCTGCTTCCACCCTGCCTCCATGCTGTCTCCAAAGCAGTTTTACCTGCCTGCTACCTGCATCCAGTCTTGGAGAGGCAGGTTCAAGAGCCGTCTTTACCGGGGACAGCCCAAAGTGTTTAGTATAGTGATTTCCCTGGAAGTCTGAGCTTCGAAGCTCTGGAGCGGAACTACGCTTATGAGCCACTTCTTGAGCTCTGCAGTTCTGGATCTCCGCTCTATACTTCTACTAATTTATAAATAATTAAAAAGTTGTGCCATAAATTATTTTGTCCAAATTTTTTTTGCAAACTGAAATTTTTTAAAACGTATTTAAAACAATAAAAGCAGTCAGTTCTAAAAACACAGATAGAGAAATTTACAATGTGTTACAAACTTAAATAAACTTCAAATCGTTCATTTAAAGGGCGGAGCTACGGAACTCCGTATATCCCTTCGGTTTAAATGTGCGAAGCTTTTTAGCATGATATTAGGGATTAGGAACACCAGTAGTGTCTAGTATTTATACTTGGTTTCAAGAAAAAATTTTAAGGCACAAAGTAGTGCATTTGCTTCGAACCCCTGAAAAAATGTTGAAGAGTCATTCCAAAAAAAAATTTAAGTTCTTGGGAAAACCCCAAAAAAGTACGCACGATTGATATATAATTTGTTTATAATTATCTTGTGTAAAAAGTGCCAAGCGTTTAAAAAGTAATCGAAAAAATCCTTAAAAGTCACAAAAACCGCACGCATTTAATCCCCCTCTAAAACAATTACGCGAACAAATTTGGCTTAAATTTTTAGGAATTACTTCGAAAGGGTATTGCTTACGACCCTATTTTGTACTAATAAAAAATTTTGATTTTTGGCCCAGATTTTTCACTGTTTCGACCGTATTTATTATATAATAGGTAAACATTTTGTTAACCATTTACCATCCAGGATTGATTGATTGATTTGATTGATTGATTTGATACATGCTTCAAAATACACCCCCTCCAAATGCTCCTTTAGAGTTACCAAGAATATATAACATAAGCGAATATCTAACTGTATACTAAATTTTTCACCAAAATTTTGCGAGAAAAGTCGCACTTTCGACCTTGTGTGCGACTTTTCTAGCAAAAATCCTCCATTTTCTGCTAGTTTTCCCGCGCTGCGGTTTTTAACACAGTGTTAGTTTTCTCGCAGTGGGGACTGCGACTTCTTCTGCACTCAATGCTGCTTTATTCGCAGTGCGATTATTTTAGCACTGCGAGTCTGGCAGCACAAAAAAATAAGACGCTGGTAGTGATTTTTAATGGAGTAAAACATTTCAAAACTTGTTTTATTAAATTTTAAAACGTTGGAAAGTTACTTTATTTCATTAAAACTAAAAAGATTTCATATCTTATCGTAAAAAAACGACTTTTACTCATTTAAACACAAAATTTTCGCTCCGCTTTGTTTTTATATTTTTTTGTTGTACAGCTAAACTTGCAGTGCAAAAATAATCAAAGCGCGAATAAAACAGTATTGGGTGCAAAAGAATTAGCAGTCGGCACTGCAAGAAAACTAACAGAAATGGCGAAGTTTTGCTGGAAAACTCGCTCGCACACAAGTTCGAAGGTGCGATTTTCTAGCAAAATTTGGTCAAAAATTTAGTGTACAGTCGGAAATTCTCGTGTATTGTATATATATATATTCTTGCAGTTACTAACTTACGCCGGTTCACGAAATATTTTTACACACTAAAGTCTTAAATCAAAGCAATGCGTATTAGTAATCCATATTGAATTTTAATATGTAAATTGCATTATAACCAAATAGATTGACACTTCAGGATTTTAAGGACCCTAAAATGTCATATAGTATTCATGACCACGTCATATTTGTTTTTTTTTCTGTGGGAATGGTTGCGGGAGGAGCTAATAGAATCACTTTTAGCTAATTAGTGCTAAATTAATCTCCAGTGGATATCAAAGATTTCCTTTTTTCATACATAAGCACTAATTAATTGCGGCTAAAAGTAATTCTATAACATTATAACTCTGTAAAGAATATTAACACTGAACAATTTCCGTTTAAATGGGAGGGTTTTGACTATTGTGGAATATTTGTTTATTATTAAATAACATTAATTTTATACCTAAGAAACATATCTAAACTCTGCGCCCCAGGTACTCTTCTCAAAACAAGCATTGAAACTTTCACTCAATATTCTAAAAAAAACATGGAAATTAGCAAAAACCATGGGAACAATATCAAGGTATTTTCCAAGCAATTGGGTGCCGTTTTTAAGTTGTACTCAGTTTTGCCTATATGGTAATTTGCTAATGCCTTTTTGTGTTAATTTTTTTATTGTTAAAACTACTTTTTATAAAATTTTCAAATAAAACGTGAAACTTAAAAGTACATAAATCACAATTTTTAAGTTTTTATTAATGTTCGAATAAACAAAATAAAACTCCTAAAATTAACGACAAATTTGTATTTTGATGGGAAAACCAGTTTCCAAGAGCGAGTTAGAGCTACGGGTTTTCTAAAGCAAAATTTTAGCAATTTATTAAACTTTTTTATAAAAAAAAATTAATTTTTTTAAAATAATAAAACTTTCTTTTTAGCAAAGGTACCTAATAGCGGAAATCTGCATTAATTAAAAAAAATAGTTGAAATTAAAAGTTTAAACAATAAAAGAAAGCTGCAATTTTGATCGCTTACAAGCGAAATATGGTAAAATGTTTAAACTAAAACTAAACTTGTTGAAAAAGTATGGCATTAGGTTTATAACGGGAACGGGAAACGAGGGTACTGGAACACGAGGGTACTGGACACGAGGGGTACTGGGAGATGAGGGTACCTGGACACGAGGGTACTGGACACGAAGGTACTGGGCTTAAAAAAACTGCGTTTACCACAACCTCGCAGTAAAAGCGATTCATTATGCAAGGGGGGACACGAGGGTACTGGACACGAGGGTACTGACGAGCGAAAAACATAACTTTCCCGCATAAAGCGGGATAAACTTATTGCATAAAAATAGCTTGTTTTATACTTGAAAATCATTTAGTTTGTTTGACTTACTTACAAAAAAATTATTGAGAAGAAAATAAAACAAAAAAAATAATAATTTCATAACATTAAAACATTTTTGTGTTACTTTGCCTATATTTTCGTTTGTCTTGTTTTAAATGATCAATATGTGTTTAAGTGAATTCCCTTAAGCTTAATTGGACTAAAAATGATAAGAAGATATTTTTTACATTTCAACTACTTAAATCCATTTTTGCAAAAGTTATTTTTTTCCAAAGATTTTAAAAAAATCAATTATTTTAATCAAAAGTCGATGAAAAAGTCTAAAAAATAAAAAAAACTGACAGCAAAAAAACGGTGCAGTTCGTTTCGTATTTTCATACGAATATAATTTCTTTTTTAGAAAAAAAGAGTAATTAAATAACTTCTTGGTGTTTTCTTTTCGTCTCATGATTGTTTCATATTTAATTCTTAAGATTTTTTGCAGAGGCAGGAAGTTTTGAGGCTCCAGAGCTTTAATACATTATTATTGTTTTCCATTAAAAAACCATTATATAAATTGTGTGTAAAATGCCATTAAAAATTTCGTTCAATTAGTTTTTTTTATTTACGAAGTTTTTGTTTATTAAATTGCATTATATTTAACCAAGCAAAAATCTTATTATTAATTAAAAACGAAACGACTTATGTAACGTTGAATTGTCTACACATTCAAATGATTAAAAATTTAGTTCGGCTCATTTAGTTTAAAAAATTTAAATATTTGTGTGGTAAACGTATTTTTTCTTAGCTCAGTACCCTCGTGTCCAGTACCCTCGTGTCCGGTACCCTCGTGTCCAGTACCCTCGTGTCCAGTACCCTCGTGTCCAGTACCCTCGTGTCCTAGAATCGTTTATAACAGAAGTTTTAAAATTTGCAATTAATAATAAGATTTTTAAAATCCGAGAATCCTTATTAAAATATATGAAAACTCGATAGCATTCTACTGTCGTGTTTTTTGTGTTTTATATATTAATCTTAAAAAAAATTGTTTTTAAATATATATATATATATATATATATATATATAAATAAAAAAAAAAAAAAAAAAAAAAAAAAAAAAAAAAAAAAAAAAAAAAAAAAAAAAAAAAAAAAATATATATATATAAATATATATATATATATATATATATATATATATATATATATATATATATATATATATAATTTTCTAACTCTAAAAAAATGTGTGGAAAAAGCAGTGCTTGCTGTGTGGTATAAAAAAAGCTCGAGAGAGTTCTACAGTGTGTTCCTAATCTTCTAATATAGGTTTTAATAATTATAGTTTTTAATCTTCTTATAATCTTTTTAAGCTTAACGGAAAAGGTTTTTAAAATCCAAAAATAAAAGTCTTCAAAAAAATGATGAAAGTGGAATAGCGTAAAAAACAATTTTAATAAAATTATTTTATGACGCTCTAATGACGTAATTGAAGTAATAAAAAATGACGAGTGCGAAATTGTATAAATAAAACGATACTAGGAACTGTTTTTATGTAGCATAAAAAACAAAAATGTAGAATGTTGTTTTTCTTTATTTTTGTTATTATACAAAATAATTTTATATAAGTAAAATATTAGTTAAAACAAGACTAATAGAGGAGACAATAAATTTTTAATTTGTAACAAACTAAACAAGACAAATTATTTGCATTAAAGAAATGGAGGGTTCTACAAATTTTTATATTACAACTGGGTAAAGTTTTTAGTGTCAATAGAAAAATATCATTTAATAAAAATGTAGTTTTATATTTAATAAAAACTAAA
>JASAMX010018051.1:15000-44704 GCA_030248175.1 Microlaimidae sp. YZB2_3 | reverse complement strand
ACGCCAAAGGACAAAACTAGAAACATTGATTTTTCTCAGCAACTTTGTACTTGGAAAGTCGAACAATTGCGCATCTGCAACTGCAAATTTGTCACTGTAGTAAAATGTAACTAAACTTTTTCCCAAATTTTTTGCCATTAAGTCTTTTAACATCTAGTCTTACACACTTTGACTTTAAAAATCATGTCTTTAAATATGTCATCTTCAGAAAACGCTTATTTTGGGTGCGATTTTTAGAAATTAGCGTTAAAAAATGATTTTTTAACATTTTCAATAAATTTAATATCTCATCTTTAAAAAATTCATCTTTTAAACATTTTATTTCGTCTTTTTATTTATTGTTGTTCTGAGCAAGATTTTGCATGCGCAATATTGCAGATTACTGCACGCAATTATTGCATTAAGTAATTTATCGATTAAAACCATAGATAAAAAAACCACTTTTTTTCCAAAACAAAAACCCAAAAATCAAGCAAGAAGCTAAAATATGCTACCATATCCAAAGATTATATTGGTCCTTGAACAATGGAGTATGGAGTATTACTTGTCTTGATTACAATACAACTTCTTGTTTCAATGAACAACCTAATGGTTTTTTTTAATTCAGTCATTGTAGTAAACTGTTAAAAAAAACTTTTTGACTGATACAAAAATTTTTTTCTAACGTATTTTTTCTTACTGATCTTCAAATTGTTTTATATCATAAATTTTAGTCCATCTCATTTGGGGGGGCCGAAGGGTCCATTTGGGGGGCCGTGCCCCCCTGGCCCTACCCCTGGCTACGCCCCTGATTGAGGCTCTAATGGAGGCGGTCTGTTCTTTTTTTTTTTCACCACTCCATCAACTTCAAAACTTTGGATTTGGATTTGGATATACAACAAAATTACCCCCATGCAGAAATTCTTGGCTTACAAATTCTTCTCAACAACTCCAATCTTCCAATCTTTAACATTTACGTTCCTCCATCCAGCTCTTGCAATTCCAACTACCAACCAGACATCAAACATCTCCTCAAATATCAGGATAGCATTCTACTACTAGGAGATATTAACGCACACCATGGCCTCTGGCACTCAAGCCTCACAGACGCCATAGGGGACTACATTGCAAACATCATAAACAACTTGAATATGGCATCACTAAACAAAAACACCCCAACATGCATTCCATCTAATGGAAACCCGACATCTTCAGATATCTCCTTAGTCTTAGACTCACCCCTCATTTCAACAGACTGGCATACTCAAAGGACAATAAGTTCAAACCACCTTCCAATAATAGTCAGCATTCAAACTACTTTGACAATAGCTCCAACAACTAGGAAAACTTTTACAAATCTCAAAAAAGCCAAATGGACCAGTTATACAAACAAAATAGAAACAAAATTATCCAACATCCCCAGTCCAACAGAGGTCAAACAAGATGAAAAAATGTCTAGATTTATCTTGAACAAAGCTTCCGCGCACAACATCCCTGCCGATTGTCGCAAAAACTTTCAGCCTAACCTTACTCCAGAAACAATTCAGCTCATCAAAGAACATGATACACTTCGCCAACCCAACCCTCACTCTGCCCGGAAACAAGAGCTCAACAACAACATTCACAACCAAATTCGTTCCAACGCCACCAGAAATGACACTCTTTTTTGGATAACTTTAGCCACAAAGCCAACCCAACAAAACTAGAAAACAATAAAATCACTGGACAATAAACCCTCACCCTCTCCAAAGTCAGCAATAAATTTTAATGAAATCCAAATCAATAACCCTCTAGAAATGGCAAACAAATTCAACAAACAATTCATTCCAAACAAATCCTTTAAAACTCCAAAAGAAAACTGTACCTTTTTCAGAAAAATTAAAAAAACTTATCCAGGATCCAGTTGAAAGTACAACCGCAGAGGTGAAAAAAGCAATAAAAACAGCAAACAACTCAAAAGCTAGCACAGACAATCTAACTATTTTTCACCTCAAAAAGCTCAGTTTCCTCAGAATTAAATACCTAACTAAATATCAAATTCAACCTCTCTTTTAAAACAAACTTTTTTGCAAACATCTGGAAAACCTCATTCATAATACCACTACTAAAACCTGGAAAGGATCTCAACACTTAAACCTCCTATAGACCAACTTCTTTTTTCTGCCCAGCTTTAAAAATTTTGGAAGCAATAATTCAACTAATCCTTCTCCAACATCTAAAACAGCACCCAGATCAGCATGGATTCAAACCCAAACATTCAACAACCACTGCCCTGCTTCAACTTACAACCAATATAGTCACTGGTTCAACCAATAAGCTCCACCCAAGCGTACAATAGTAACCGCCCTGGATCTCACCAAGGCATTTGACACAATCAGTACCAATATTCTAATAACCAAAATAGCCAACAGCACACTTCCAGCCTACCTCATCAGATGGCTAAGTGGTTACCTCAGAGGCATCACCAGCAAAACAATTTTCAGAGACTCAACTTCTAAAGCCAGGATAGTTCAAACAGGAGTTTCTCAATGCTCTGTAATTTCACCAACTCTTTTCAACTTTTATATTTCAGACCTACCGCCACCTCCAGCTAATGTCAAAATAGTCTCCTATGCTAATGATACCACAGTTTACTCAACCAAAACCAAGATTACTGAAATAGAACTCGATCTCACCCACTACCTCAACAATTTAAATCAATATGTGGACAGAAAATACCTCAAACTTTCAACAGAAAAATCAAAACTCACTATTTTTTCCTCCTCATCACAAGAGTTTAACTACCATCCAAAGGTGACCATAGACAACAAACTTTTACTGCTAAACAAAAACCCCAAAATCCTGGGTGTTACTTTCGATCCAAAACTAACATTTAAAAACCACGCCACCAACATAAACAACAAAGCATCCAGGCGCAACAACATTCTCAAAGCCCTGGCTGGAACCAGCTGGGGCCAACAAAAAGAAAAATAGTTACCTCCTACAAAGCAATAGGACGCCCAATTCTCAACTACAAAGCCCAACCAAAATCCCATCTTCAAAAACTAAAAACAACACAAAACATGGCTCTCAGGATAGCAACGGGCTGCCACAAAATGGCCCCAACTGACCATCTACACCAAGAAACCAAAGTCCTACCAATAGAAAACACACCAACCTTCTCTCAACACAATTTTTAGCAAAAACTATGCAGGCAACACACCCATCTAACAAAATCACAGCCAATGATCATAGGCCAAGAGAGATGAAACATACCCTCCACTCTAATTAAAATTTGGACCAACAGCTAAAAGCTTCTACAACCACATGCTCACAGAAAAAACCATCCAATCAAACATTCACTCATATTTTGTCAAAGAAACATTTCACAACTCTAACCTAATGCTCTATTAAAAAGAAATCCGCCACCAATCAACATAAGCAAGCAAAAACTCCCCAGGAAGTCAAGAACCTTCCTATCACAACTTAGATCTGGACACTGCCACTGCCTCAACTTGTTCAAATCCAGAATCAACAACTCAATTAAGAACGAATGCCCCCACTGCAGTGGCTAACCTCATGACGTCAAACACCTTTTTGCATGCCCTCAAAAGCCAACAACACTAAAACTAGAAAATCTATGGGAAAGACCAGTGGATGCGGTCAGGTTCCTTGAGGCTATAACTTGATGCTCAGGCCATTAACAGCAACAGCAATAACCATAGCCGGCCCGCTTCTGCTCTAAAAAAATTCCTTAGTTTTATTTGCATTTCTGTTTCAAAACAATGCCCCCCTGGTCACCCCCCATTTTTGATTGAAAAGAACCCCCCATTAAAACCCTAGGAATAGGCCAGGCCAATGGACAAATCTGGGCACAGGTGGGTAGCCTGACCCAGATAGCCTCCCAGATTTTTGGAAGGGTATACCCGACCCCCAAAATTTGGGGGGAGGGTCTCCTAAAAATTTTTTTTGGGTATACCTCAAATATCCCTTTTTTAGCGTTCTTAGTACTGGGACCCCCCAATTTTTAGGAGGGGATGTCCAGGGTACCCCCAAATTTTAGAGGGGGAGAGGTCGAAGGTGTCGGCTTGGCATTAATATGGATTTTTGGGGTAACCAACCCCCGTCCACCTATGGGTGTACCCGAACCTCAAAATTTAAAAGGAGAGTCCCAAAAATATTGGGTATACCTCACCTCAAATTAAGCTACTTTTACAGTAAGTAGTGTGGAATTTGTGACTATTAGGGTAGGGACATAATACCCTAGGGTGTGATTTTAAAAAAAACCCTAGAACGCTTTGGTCAGGCAGGACTCAGAGGGGGAAAGGGGGGGGGGGTAAAATAATGCGCTTGCATAAAAGTAATATATACGCTTGTTTGGAGCATTTCCTTTAAGTTATTTTAACTCTTTCAATACACTAATTTAAGGTATATAATAATAACAGTTTCTGTGTTGCTGATTTATCCTGGGTTTAGCTGTAATTTATTTTTCCTGATTTTAGCTTAATATTGCTGTAGTTGTGGATATGTTAGGCTATGGTTTTTTCTCTTTGGCACTGTCGATTTTGTGCACCCGATAAAAGCACCAAGGGTTCTAAAGGCGTTGTGGCAGTGGCTTGTTATCTATCTATCTATCTATAAATTTTAGCTTAATTTAAAGGCTTTGCTTAGGCTAAGGAAACATTTAAAACATTTTGTTTTCTTGTTTTGATGGATGGTTTGTAGGGGGAGAGGGAAGGATCGGGATAAAATTGGGAGGGCTAAGCAGATCAAGGGTTTAGGGGTGAGAAAGGGTGGGGGTCAAAATGGGTCTTTTGGAGATGGGGGAAGGCCTCACCGCCCTCACGGTACTCCTTGATGATCTATGTAAGTTTGAAATTGTCCTTGAGTCCCAAGTGTTGAGAAAAGGAAAATGGTTGGCGGGGTTAAAACCAGATTTAGGGCTAGAAGGAAATTAGAATTGAAGAAACGTATTCTTATCTCAAACATGGTTTTTTTTCTGGAGGGCCTTTTGCTTTTACCCCTATGTTTTTTTGATTTTAGAAATAGGTTTAAAAGCGCCTAATTTAACTCAAAACACGATTTTGTTCCATTTTTAAGCTTTCTATGATAGGATAAAACACTAACTTGGACCTCAAACGTTTAGTTTGGAACATAGGTGGGTAGCTTCCCAAATTTTTGGGGGTATACCCGACCCCCAAAATTTGATGGTGCAGTGTCTCAAAAAATTTTGGGGCATACGTAGAATACCCTATTTTTAGCGTTTATAGTACTGGGACTCTCCGAATTTAAAGGCCGGGGGTGTCCGGGCTACCCCTAAAGTTTAGGGGGGGAGGTATGTTATGTTGTATTTGTATGTTAAAATGCCTTCGAGATGAATTTGGTGTGAGCCACTGTTTACTTAATTACATTAAATCTTATCTTTCTGGAAGAACCTTTAAAGTCAAGGTGGAAAATGTGCTGTCCAGAGAAAGAGCTGTTTCAAGTGGTGTTCCAGGGTTCAAAACTTGGGCCCTTACTATATATAGCTTACAGTAATCGTTTAGGGTCTGTAAATCTATCTCCTAACTCAAAACTAATTATGTATGCCGACGATTTGTGTCTAATTAAGCCAATATTAGGAACAAACGATGAAACGGCTCTTAACAACGATATTAATACAATAAATCAATTTTTTGCTGAGCGGTATTTAACTGTCAGTACAACAAAAACAAAATACATTTTGGTTTCTTTGGGTAATCAGCGGCTCAATTTAAACACCCATATTGTACTTGGTAACCACAATGTTAAAAGAGTTACAGAATACAGATACTTGGGCCTCACTGTTGATGAAAGTTTGTCTTGGAGTAGGCATTCAAATATAAAAAGCGCCCAGTTAAAAAAAGCCACTGGGGCTTTAACTAAAATTTTTGGTAAAAATGTAAGTTCCAGTGTACTAAAAAATATTTTTTTAGCACTGTGTTTCCATCATTAACCTATGGTCTGGCTGTGTATTACCCATATTTTCAAAAAGACCGTTACATTTTGGATAGAGCTCTGCAATCAAGTTTAAGGATGATTTACAAAAAATATAACTTTTCTTTGGATGAGCTTCAAAATTTAAGCAAAATTCCATCTGTTGGCCACACTGCAGCAAGTTTTCGTTTGCGTTTAATGTACACTTATCACCACCAGTTTCGAATTCCCCCTGATAATTGTTTAATGTTAACTTCTGATCAAAATGTGCGAAGATCCGGAAGATTGAGAAATAATGATTTTGAGTATCATTTACCCACCAGACATTTTTACAAGAACTGACTCCTCTGCATTAAGAAAATCGATAAATTTGTGGAATCAATTTCCAACTATTTTTTGCTTACAAACTAAAAAACGTTTTTTTAAAATCACAAGTGATATTTATTTTTTAGATAGATTTTTAGAAAACCAGAATTTTTATAACGTGCTTTAATTATTAATTTTGTTGTTTATTTTAGTGCATGTTTATTTAGTGTTATTATGTATTAATTTTTTTTATAAAATTTATGCAAAGCCAAATAGGCCGAGGTTAACGAAGTATGTAGAGAAGTAAGGGTGTCACTATGGGTGATATTCCGGTTTTCTTCCTTTCTTTTCGTAGTATGCGGTCGTCCGATGGAAGGCGCGCGAAATTCGAGAGGTTGAGCTGCGGGTTGGCAGGTAAGGAGGGAAAACCGAAAATTGCCATATGGTGCCGCTTTGTTTTTTGCATACTTCATGTATAAACTGCGTTTCAGTGCAAGGTGCCTATAGATTTTAGGCCACAGTAATATCAGGTCAGTCATTTTTGATTTCGGGAAGTCATGAATCTTTTGGGGTTGAAAATGATTGATTTGGTATGGCTTATTTTGGTGTGTAAAAGACTTCTATTTGGTTTTCTTTTTTTCTTTTTTTTTTAGGGTGCATGCAATTTCAGTGCGGTTATTTACTTGCTTCTGTATGTTCCTGTCGTTTGACAAAATAAATAATAATAATAATAATAATGTATAATAAACCCCCTCCCCTGCCCACCTATGGTTTGGAAATACTTGAAAGTCATTTTGAAGACTTTTTTCTTCACTTTTTAAAAATTGGCGGAGGAATAAGCGGAGAACCCTTCAAAGTCCAACCTCCCCCTCCTTCTTGAAATCAAGGGGCAGTGGTGGCTGGTTACATAAAACCCTTGTGTATAATTTGAGGAAAGGAGTCGGGAGTGGTTACCACTGCTTAACCCTGTAAGCATAGGTGGGCAGGGGAAGGGGTTGGGGGGAGGTTTATACCTCCCCAAAAAAATCCCAATTATAGCCGACACCCCCCTAAAATTTCGGGGTACCCCGGACACCCCCGTTAAATTTGAGGGGTCCCACCCAGTACTAAAAACGCTAAGAACGGGGCATTGAGCTATACCCCAAAAAAATTTTAGGGACCCTCTCAAATTTTGGGGATTGGGTATACCTCCCCCCAAAATTTGAGAAGCTGCCCACCTATGCCTGTGAGATAGTGGTTGGTTACCACTGCTTAACGTAGAGAGTGGTTACCCCCATAAGTGGGCAGCCTCCCGGATTTTTGGGGGAGGAGTATAGCCGACCCCCAAAATTTTGGGGGGGGGGGTGTCCCAAAATTTTTTTGGGTATACCTGAAATACCCCATTTTTAGCGTTTTTAGTATTGGGACCCCCTAAATTTTAGGGGGGTGCAGACCTGTGCACTACCCCCTCCCGGTTATAATAGGGGGAAGCAATTCCAAAACGGGGGGGCACGGGGGGCAACTTTTTTGAAACGAGGGGGCAATAAAACGGGGGGAGGCAAGCAGGGGGAAAGAAAATAGAGAAAAAAAGAGGATTTTTAAAAGTTCCTTACATCCTGGATTTTAAAATTTAATATTACATGGCTAACATAATTCATTGCATTGCAAAGCATATTTCTATTGTTTTAATATAATTCTAATTAAAATTACAGACCTGTGCACTGCCCCCCAGGGTTTAAGCGGCGGCCAATTCCAAAACGGGAGGGGGCACGGGGGCAACTTTTTTGAAACGGGGAGCAAGCAGGGAGGAAAGAAAAAAAGAGAAAAAAAGGAGAAAAAAAGAAAGAAAAAGGGAAAAAAAGGACAAAAAAAGCGAAAAAAAGGTAAAAATAGGTCAAAAATAGCTTAAAATGCATTGAAATAGGCTAAAAACTGGAAAAATTTCGCAATGATGGCGTCATTATAGGTAAAAAATGGCGTAATAATTTTTGGGTACTTTTTCATTTTTCCGCGGGGGGGGCAATAAAACGGGGGGAAGGGGGCAAATCCTCCAATAAAGCGGGGAGGGGGCATTTTCAAACCGTGCACAGGTCTGAAAAGTATAACAACCTGCATTCAACAATTACAAACAGTTAATCGTTTACTCGACAAGTGGGTGCACTGAGAAATTTTTTAATTTTAAGCTTTTAAAAGGCACCAGGAAACCTAAATTTAAGTACAGAATCCTGAATTATTTTCTCTTTTTTTTAATAGATAAACAATAAAAATTATAATTAAATAGTTTTAAAGTATTATTATATGCCATTTTAATTTAAAAAACAAAGGTTTTTTTAAATAAAAAATCTTTATTCAATTTTGGTTAGGTTTTTATAGTATATGCTGCAGTTATGCACTTCACTAATGTTTTGAATTATGAATAATTTTATTTTTGTGAATAAGAGGTTTCATGATCCCTAAATTACTCTTATTTATGTATTCTAGATAGCTTTAATACATTAGGAAAAAAATTTTTTTTAAAAAACCAAAGGGGGACCCCATAGGTGAGAACGGTAGGGGAAGCTAGGGGGGTGGTTACCCGGGGTAAATTGAATTTTGAATTCTAGGAGAGGGGTCCCAGGGGGGTCTGGACCCCCCATAGTTTTTTACGGAGGGTCGACCCGGGGTGTGAAATTTTGAAATCTAGAGGGGGGTCAGGTGGTGTCCGGTGTCCAAAGCAAAACAGTTTTAAACGATAATAACTTTAATAATTATTCTTTTTATAGGATAATACCAGACCTGTGCACGGTCTGAACATGCCCCCCCCCGTTTTATTGGAGGATTCGCCCCCCCCCGTTTTATTGCCCCCCCCTCCGCCAAAAATTGAAAAAGTACCCTAAAAATATGACGCCATTTTTGACCTATGATGACGCCATCATCGCGAATTTTTTGCAATTTTTAGCCTATTTCAATGTATTTTAAGCCATTTTAGACCTATTTTTACGCCTTATTTCCGCTTTTTTTGTCCCTTTTTTCCCTTTTCCCTTCTTTTTTTCTCCTTTTTTCTCTTTTTTCCCCCTGCTTGCCCCCCCGTTTTATCGCCCCCCCCCGTTTCAAAAAAGTTGCCCCCCTCGTGCCCCCCCATGTTGGAATTGCCCCCCCACCGTTTTAACCACGTCTGGGAGGTGCACAGATCTGTAATACTACATTTTATTGAATAAAAAGCGATATTCTGGTATAAAAAGGGTGTAAAAGCATGAATATGTGATGGAAATTCACGTATTTGGAAGAAAATTTATTATAAAAAAGTACCTAAAAACTTCCCGAGGGGGGAAGGGGGTCAGATTTCCAATTCCAGAGGGGGGTCAGGGGTAAAAAATTCGGAAATTAGAGGAGAGGGGGCCCCCTTGATTTTTGTCTAGGGGGGGTCCCAAAATTTTGAGGCTAGAGGGGGTGGACCCATAGGTGAGCACGGTCGGGGAAGCTGGGGGGGGGGGTGGTTACCCGGGGTAAATCGAATTTTGAATTCTAGGAGGGGGGTCCGGACCCACCCTAGCTTTTTAGGGGGGGTCGACCTGGGGTGCGAAATTTTGAAATCTAGAGGGGGGTCAGGTGGGGTCCGGTGTCCAAAGCAAAACAGTTTTAAACCATAATAACTTTAATAATTGTTCTTTTTATAGGATAATACTGCATTTTATTGAATAAAAAGCCATATTCATGTATAAAAAGGGTGTAAAAGCATGAATATGTCATGTGTGATGAAAATTCACGTTTTTGGAAGAAAATTTAGTATAAAAAAGGTACCTAAAATTTTCCCAAGGGGGGGGGGGTCAGATTTCAAAATCTAGAGGGGGGTCAGGGATAAAAAATTCGAAAATTTGGAGGGAGGGGGGCCCTAGATTTTCGTCTAGGGGGAGGCCCCCAAAATTTCGAGGCTAGGGGGGGGTGGACCCCACCCTGCCTCCCCCCTTTTTCACCTATGGGTGGACCCATAGGTGGGCAGCCTCTCGGATTTTTGGGGGGTATGGGGGGTCAAATTTTAGGGGGGTGTCTGGCAAGACCCAAATTTTGAGGGTGGGTGTACCCAATATTTCCGCGCTGCCTTAAAATGGGCTTAAAACGCGTAAAAAAACGTAAAACAAGCTTATAAATGCTTTTAAACTGTGTAAAATTAAAATAAGACCTTATTGCAACTTATAAATTATATTTTTTAATTCTTTTAATTATAATGTGTTTATATATTCTTACAATTAGATTAGAAATCATAGTTTTTTTTAATAATTACATAATAATAGAATAGTAATTATATTGTTTTTATTATAAAGTCAAGTATCACAAACTTTTTAATCCATAATCTTATATTTAATTAAAAATTATATACATACATGGGCCAGTGCCGGTGGTGTGCCCAGGATTTCATTTCGGGGGGGGGGGGGCGGTCTGGGGGGTAAATACTAACCCTGAGGGGGGGTCTCGCTGGGGGGGGGGCGGCAGCCCCCCAGTAATGGGGGGGGTCTGGAGGCGAGAGCCCCCCAGCGGGACCAAGGGGCAGAACCCCTTGTCCGGGGGGCAGAATGCCCCCCGGGGAGAAAATTTTTAATTTAAGGCGCTAAAATACACTAGAAATTTTAATTCCAGATGCTGCTTATTACAAAATTAAAGGTTTTTTTATCCCTTTACATTTAAAACAGGTGTTTAAAACGTTAATAAAAGGTTAATAATGTTTAATTAATGTTTGTTGAATATAAACAAGGTAATAAACACTCTGCGCGGAGCGCAGAAAATTTTTTTAGTCCTTTTATAACGCTTAAAAATTTTTCTCCGGGAGGCGAATTTGGGGGGGGGGTTGTTCCCGGGTACCCCAAATTTAAGGCGGTGTCAGCAAAATCCGAAATTTTGGGGGGTATAACCCACCCAACCCCCCCCCTGCCCACCTATGGGTGGACCTCACCCTGCCCTTGCCCCCCACCCTTTCTCACCTATGAGGGACCCTTACAAAATTTTTTGCTTTCCCAGAATTTGAGGGGGGATTAATTCCCCCAAATCCCCCCAAATGGCTACAGATTTGGGGGTACCCCCCAAATTTTAGGGGGGTGTCGGCTATAGTCGGGATTTCGGGGGGAGGTATAACCTCCCAACCCCCCCCCTGCCCACCTATGGTTACTCCCGTACCCATGTACGATTTAAACAGTCTTTTGAACAGAATTTAAAGCAGGCTTAATATTTTTTTACAAAGGAAAAGCCTTGAACAAATTTTTAGAAAAACCGAATAGACATATATTTTGATTTTCCAAAGCCAATTTTTTGGATCAAAAAATCAGGCTTATAGATTAGAAATTTAGGACTTATTTTGAAACAGGCTTTATAGATAACTTTAATTTTTAGATGTTACCTATAACTATGTTGTGGAGCATCAGCCGATTGGTAAATGTTTGTTTAGAGACTACTGCGAACATAACGGTAGCTTGGCTGTGTGCAGCAAGTTTCTTGATATGGTGGTAAGCTGCCTTTTACAACAACAATAATAATAATATTAATATTAATTTTACATTTTTAATGTTATTAAAAATTATCAAATTAAATTAAATTTTTAAAATAAAGCATATACTAATACTTTTAAGTATTAGTAAAGTTTAAAGTATTAAGTGCTATGCCATACATGGGCAAGTTGGTCCGAAATGAAGGGAGTTAAACCCCAAATTCGAGAGGGGGGGGGGTTAAAATCCGAGAAACGCAAAATACCCATATTGTTTTTTTTTCTGGAGTGCATTTTACCCATATTGTTTTTCAGTTTAAAAAAAATAGGTAAAAAACGCTAATTTTACGTCAAAGAGCTCTTTTTATTGCATTTTTGAGTTTTTTACTGTTTAAAACATTCATTTTGACCTCGAAACTTATGTTTGGAGGCAGTTAGAAGTCAATTTAAAAACATTTCTTTCCTTCATTTTTCCAAAATTGGTGGGTTAACCTTTTCTCCCCCACCCACTTCTCAGTGGGGGAGGGGTTAAGACCCCCTTTCTCAGAATTTGGAGGAGGGTTAACCCCATAGATGAACACGGTCAATTAGATGCAGTCAGGCACAAAGAGGGAAACTCTGTGCTCTGGAAAGATTGAACGGTATTTGGCCTTTCCTTCCTGGATGAATCAATTTTGGTCTGGGTAGAGTCGCAGCGTAGAAGCTCCGTCGTTCACTCCAAATCTCACCAACTCTTTTCAACTTTTATATTTCAGACCTACCGCCACCTCCAGCTAATATCAAAATAGTCTCCTATGCTGATGATACAACAGTTTACTCCACCGTAACCAAGGTTACTGAAATGGAAATCGATCTCACCAACTACCTCAACATTTTAAATCAATATCTGGACAAAAACTACCTCAAACTTTCAACAAAAAATCAACAGTCACTATTTTTTCCTCCTCATCACAAGAGTTTAACTACCATCTAAAGGTGACCATAGACAACAAACTTTTGCCGCTAAACAAAAACCCCAAAATCCTGGGTGTTACTTTCAATCCAAAACTAACATTCAATAACCGCGCCACCAACATAAACAACAAAGCATCCAGGCGCAATAACATTCTCCAAGCCCTTGCTGGCACCAGCTGGGGCCAACAAAAGAAACAATAGTTACCTCTTACAAAGAAATAGGATGCCCAATTCTCAACTAAGGAACCCCCCTATGGTCACCCAATCTATCAACATCCCATCTTCAAAAACTACAAGTAACACAAAACACGGCTCTCAGGATAGCAACCGGCTGCCACAAAATGGCCCCAACTGACCATCTACGCCAAGAGACCAAAGTCCTACCAATAGAAAACCACACCAATCTTCTCTGAACACAATTTTTAGCAAAAACTATGCAACCAACACACCCATCTAACAAAATCACAGCCAATGATCATAGGCCAAGAGAAATGAAACATACCCACCAATCAACATTTGGGCCAACAGCTAAAAGCTTCTACAACCACATACTCATGGAAAAAACCATCCAATCAAATATTCACTTATATTTTGTCAAAGAAAACATTTCACAACTCCAACCTAATGCTCTATTAAAAAGAAATCCACCACCAATCGACATATCCGAGCAACATCTCCCCAGGAAGTCAAATACCTTCCTACAATTTAGATCCGGACACTGCCATCGCCTCAACTCGTTTATATCCAGAATCAACAATTCCATTTAAAACGAATGCCACCAATGCAGTGGCAAACTTCATAACGTCAAACACCTTTTTGCATGCCCTCAAAAGCCAACAACACTCAAACTAGAAAATCTATGGGAGAGACCTGTGGATGCGGTCAGGTTCCTTGAGGCCATAACCATGCTCAGGCCATGAACAGCAACAACAACACGGTCTAAAAGCTAGGGGGGGGGTGTTTACCCCGGGTAAATGACATTTCAAAATGTGGGAGGGGGGTCCTATGGGGGGGTCGAACGCTCGAACCCACCCTAGCTTTCTAGGGGGTCGACCCGTGGTGGAAGATTTTGAAACCTAGAGGGGGTTTAGGTGGGGTCCAATTTTTGAAGCAAAATACTTTTAAGCCATTAAAGGTTTAATAATAGTTTTTTTATAAGATAATACTGCATTTTATTGAATAAAAAGCGATATTGAGGTATAAAAAGGGTGTAAAAACATGAATTTGTGTTAAAAATTCCCGTTTTTAGAAGAAAATTTAGTATAAAAAAAGTACTTAAAATTTTCTCGAGAGGGAAAGGGGGGGTGGGTGTCAGATTTCCAAATCTAGAGTGGGGGTCAGGGGTAAAAATTCGAAAATTTGGAGGGAAGGGGCCCCCTTGATTTTTTTCTAGGGGGGTGGACCCCACCCTACCCCCCCCCTTGTTCATCTATGGTTAATTCCCCCCCCCAACCTCCAGTGCCCATGTATGTGCTATGCTTTGCAATAGTAGGACAAATACAAATACAATACAGGACAAAATCTAAAGAAAGCAATATTTACAAACCTAATTAAAGAAAATTTGTCTAAATACCCACAAAAATGGTTAAAATCTCCCCAGCAAAGTGTTCACTGCATCTATTTGGAGGCTATGTTAAAAAATATATTAAACCCCCATAAATGAACTTAAATTATGATTTAACTTTGGTTAAATACCAGATCCTCTTCCCCCCCCCCCCTTTCCCCTATCCCTCCCCCCCTCTCCCCCGCGAACCTCTTTAACTTTGTTTGGAAACCAGATCCTCTTCCTGTTTACGATTTTGTTCCAATATTTCGAATAATTTTTTGCTATAACTAGTTTTATTAATTAGGTACCGGTAATTTAAAAAAGTGAAATTATTTTAGGAAGAGTACGAAACTGCGGAAGCTGATGCTCGTGCTGAATTAGCTTTAGATATTTCTAGTCAGTACCTGCCAAAACTAGTAAGTAAACTTTGTTTCAGTTGTAATATTAATTCAACAAGAATAAAAACATGAGTTTTTAGGACATAAACCGCTCTTTTAGGTTCTATTTTTTGTCCCGCTAGTATAATCGTAAACATTTCAAGGAGTTCTGAATAGTTTTTTATTATAATTAATCAGTCATAAAAAGCTCGCACTGGGTCCATATTATTAGAAGTTAGTTTTTATGTTATGTAACGTCGTTGTGGTACCCTGTTTTTGGGTCGGAAAAGGTAAAAATTTGGAGTCGACACGACAGAGACTATTTTTTAAATCGTCGTTGCTACGGCAAAATGAGCCGCAGTTCGTATGAAATATGTGTCCCTGTGACTCAATTTAAATTTAAAACAGGACCATATTATTAACTACAAAAGAGTCACAGTCACTTGTATTTTATAATGAATGTGGCTCATTCTGCCGTATTAACCACAAAATGTTATTCTGGGGCTTCGCTACGCGCAACGCTTAGTCATGCCTTGTTGTTGTTTGCCAGTAACCAGAGTTTCGTTCAACCCTGGTTGGTTCCGTCTGGCACGCTCCTAGCCTTGCTCACCCCTTCTTCCCACTCTCGGAGGAAATCAGCAACCGCTGCGTGATTGTTTTTTTTTAAACATCCCTTCTCTGTCTTTATAGATACAGCTACCATGATTGCAAAAAGCGCGATTGTTTATATTTTTTGCAATTATGTTTACAATAAATTTTTATGACAAATAGGCAGTAGAGTTTATTATTTTGTATATATTCAAATGATCAAACCATTTTATTTATGTTTTAAGTAGAATGGTTTATTTATTCTATTTATATTTTGGTTTCCCTTTCCAAATTTGTGGTACTATTGTCATTTTGTACGACCACGCTGGATTCCCGCCCATTTGTAGGTTAGTAAAATTACAAACTAAAAGTTTATGAGAAGTAATAACAATGAATTTTGTCCTGCTGAAAATTTAAAATAGGTATGCCAAATTGTTTAAAAAAAAGTTTTTCTTCGTTTTTTTGCTTTTATTTATCAAAATTAATGGGAAAATTACAAAGTATGTATGTGATTGTGACAAAATTAATGCAGAAATTAATTTTTTAGCCTTTTTCTAACGTTTATAGACCCCTTGGCTTTGACCCCACCCCATAGGTGGGCAGCCTCCAGGATTTTGGGAGGGGGGTATACCCAACCCCTGAAATTCGACGAGGGGGTTGTCAAAATTTTTTTGGGGGGTTTACCTCAAATACCGCATTATTAGCGTTTTTTATACTGAAACCCCCTAAATTTTATGGGGGTGTCCGGGGTACCCCCAAATTTTATAGGGGGTGTCGGCTATATCGGGATTTTTTTGTTAATCTGTTCATCTATGACCACACATGGGCAAGTTTGTTCGGAGTGGGGGGGGGGGGTTTAAACCCCAAATTAGGGGGGTTAAAACCCGAGAAACGCAAAATACCCATATCGTTTTTTTTTTGGAGTGCATTTTACCCATATCGTTTTTCGATTTTGAAGGAAAAATCGCTAAACACGCTAATTTTAGGTAAAAAGCCCTTTTGAGCTTTTTATTGCTTAAAACATTATTTTGACCTCAAAACTTAAGCTTGGAGGCGTTAGAAGTCATTTTAAAGGCATTTTTTTCTTCAATTTTCCAAAATTGGGGGGTCAACCTTTTCTCCCCCCCACTTCTGAGTGGGGGGTTAAACCCCCTTCTCAGAATTTGGGGAGGGGGTTAACCCCCCAACCCCCCCCCCGTGCCCATGTATGCCTATGACCCACTCTCCTTTCCGAAATTTTGTTCAGACTTCAGGGCATTTTCAGGGACGTAACCAGGGGGGGGGGCGACCGCCCGCCCTCCCGAAACGGTCGGACAGGGGGAAAATTAAGGATAGTGGTTGGGTGGGTACATGAGGCGGCCGCCCGCGCCCTCCTCTCCCAAAATGGTCGCTAGATGGTAAAATTTGGGGGTTTTCAGAGGCTAAAAATTCAAAATTTTCCAGCGCCTCGCTAATAGCTCGGCGCCAAACTATAAAATAATTTTAGTACCCCAATTGACTCCCAAAAAGCAAAAATTTTTTTCCGATTCGCTTTGCTCAGCGGTCACTTCCTATAGTATATATACATATATCTCGCTATTTATCTTGCCTAATGCTAATGTTATTTCAAAGTTAGAACAATATTTTTTATAAGTAATAAGTACTACACAGAAATCAAAACAAACATATTGGTTGATTTATGTACATCCCCCCTCCTAATTTTTCCAGCCGCCTATAGCGTTGGCTCGGATTTTTTTCATATAGGTAGGTAGGTACGTAGGTACCCTAAAAAACATGGAGTCGAGATGCTGCTCATGTGCTTTGGTTTACAATGTGGGTGTAGCCAAGGGCTCTGAAAGGTCTCTAAATTCCTTTTTTGTGAAATCCAGGCTCTGCCAATGTGTGCTAATGTATATATAATTTTTAACTAAAAAAACATGTTTTTACCGCTAAAAACATTCGATAATAGGTTATTAAGCCAAAAACAGTGTATTATACAGCTTTATCCACGTTTATCCCTGCTTCTTTAATGTTTTCAAAAATTAAGGGGGGGAGGCTCCCCCCCGGAAATTTGTTTGTGTACTACAATTCGCCCCTCCCCAAATGAAACTCTGGGTACGTTCCTGGGCATTTTGTTTAATCTTCTTGGGGAGATTGGTCTGGAGTGTGGTGGGGTTAAAACAGGATTTAGGGGGGGAGGGTTAAAATGGGGGGGTTAAAATCTAAAAAACGCATTTTACCCATATCGTTTTTTTTTCTGGAGCGTGCATTCTACGCATGTTGTTTTTCGATTTTTTAGGGAAAAAACGCTAAGTTTGGATCAAAAAGCCCTTTTTATTGTGTTTTTAGCTTTTTATTGCTTAAAACACATTTTGATCTCAGAACTTAAGTTTGGAAGCGGTTAAAAGGCATTTCAAAAACATTTTTTCTTTATTTTTTCAAAATTGGAGGGTTAAACTTTTTCTTTCTCTCATTTCTGAGTGGAGGAGGGTTAAACCCCTCATCCCAAAATTGGGGTGGGGGGTAGCCCCCCTCGTCAACTCCCCCGTTCCCAGGTATGTTTCAGGGTTTTATATCCTCCCCCTTTCCGAAATGCTGGCTACCTCCATGATAGAGGTAAGAATGGTTTATATCGGCCCCAAGCCCAACCTCCCCCCCCCCCTTTGGAGCACCTAAATGTTGTGGAGAAAATAGGAAATTCTATTTTATATGGAAAGATTGGGGCGCAAGAAAATGAACGAGGAAACATGCTTGTTGTTTTTTTGTAATTCAAATATTTAGAGAAAAAAAAACTAAAATGCCCATAAATTGTTTTAAAAAGTAGGTAAACGATTTTTAAAAAAATTAGGTGGAATTTGTCGATTCCAATGTTGTGAGTCCAGAAGTGCTGGAGAGGTGTCGGACAGCCACAGCTGCTGCCATTGAAAACTCTCAGGAAGTTCATCCAAACAAGGATCTCTTTACAGAATGCTACAAGTATTCTTTGATTCGTTTTATTCTTTTTTTGTATTTTAAACTATCAACTACATCCAATGCGTCAAATGTCTTATGTGTTTATCAAAATAATGCTAATTTAAAATGGTTAGAACCCTGTTGAAACTCTTTATAAAAAAGTTGTTTTGTTTTCTACAATTGTCAGCGGGATTCTCATGTTTTTTAACAAAATAATCCCATAGAATACAAAAAGTATGCTTTCTCATCTAGACTTTGAATTGATTTCATTTTAAATTGATAAAAGTGTTTTTTTTAATTGAACTAATTTAAATTAAACGAATTACATAAATTATTTTTCTATGTGGCTATTCTATTTTAGAAAGGTGCGATCGTACCTGGCAGGCGTTCCTTTCTCTCAATTTACGCAAAGTATGTATTTTGACCGCTACCTCCAATGGAAATGGCTCGAAAAGTAAGTTTTAAAAGTGGCCATTTTAATAGTAAGTAATGGTTTTATTTTAAATCGTTTTTTTTAAATTTATAATTAATAAGTAGGTGAAAATCAATTATAAAAGTTTTAATTGTAGAAAAAATAGAAAATCAAAATCACTTAAGAAAATCAACGCAGAAAAGAGAGGACTGACGATAGCTAATTAGGTCCGCTATTGATTTGGAAAATAGATTTTTAAATTAACAAGTAGCCCGTGTCAGCCCTACGGCTGACAAATAATTTTACATTTATTTCTCAGATTTATTTGTTAATTTTTCGAAATTCAATCCTTATATGATAATTCCCTGGATTGTAAGTGTTGCAATGATTCTTCATTCAACTCACTTTGTTCAGTACTTATCAAGGATGATCCCTTCCGTCTTTTTGGTAAAAATGCTTTGTCCAATATCTTAAAATCGAAAAAATCGAAATCATTTATAGCAAACCTGTGCACGGTCTATAAATGCCTCCCCCTCCCCCCACTTTATTGGAGGATTCCCCCCCCCGTTTTATTGCCCCTCCCCCGCCAAAAAATGAAAAAGTACCCTAAAATTATGACGCCATTTTTGACCTATGATGACGCCATCATCGCGATTTTTTTGCAATTTTTAACCTATTTCAATGTATTTTAAGCCATTTTAGACCTATTTTTACCTTGTTTTCGCTTTTTTTGTCCCTTTTTTCCCTTTTTCCTTTTTTTCTCTTTTTTTCTTTCCTCCCTGCTTCCTCCCGTTTTATTGGCCATCTTTCAAAAAAGTTCAAAAAAAGCCCCCCGTGCCCCCCGTTTTGGAATTGCCCCCCAATGAAACCCTGGGAGGCAGTGCACAGGTCTGTTTATATGGTTTAAAAAATGATCTAAAATATCTAAGTAGAAATAAGAAATTAGATGAGGGCCCATTGGGCCCCTCGTCTCTAGTCTATAATTAATAATTCGGTTTGAATTGTAAAAGATTAATAAATAAATCGTAAAAATATTTGATTCAAAATTTTATTTTAATTATGTCTGCGGCAAAAAAAACTTTTTTCAGTATTTTTTACTTCGAAATTTAAAGTTAATTTGGAGAAAACATGAGCAAAGTTAAATTTTTCAGTTGAAATTTAGGGCGTACCGCTCGCCGTCAAAGAAGAAATAAAAAATTTAATCTTTAAACTTTAAAATAACCTGTTGCTAGATCCTGAAAAATTAGATTAAACGTATTACAGGTATATATTTTGCAAAATTTGTTACTCCACAACCGGACGACATAGGTTTACATATTCAGTTTGCTAAGTTCGGTCATTTACTAAAAAACACCAATGGAATAAACTTATAAAAACGTAAAACAATCGCGATTAAATTCTAAAAATTTGTAAACTTGTTAGCCCTTTGGAAAGTCCTCCAAAAAATTTTGGCTGAAAATGGGTTTTGTGCTCCGTCAAAGTTTTCACAATAGGGTTTTTGGGGAACACCCTCAAAAAATTTCCATTTTATTTATATATCCGTAAAACTCCGTTTTTAGTTTTGTATTGTTTTTAGTGATAAATTCTTCAAATTTAAGTTTGCGGGTTTCCGGGGTGCCTACTCACTGTTTTTAATGAAGTTATTTTTTTTATTTTAGAAAACCGGTGGATAAACACACATTTCGTCTTTATAGGGTGCTAGGCAAAGGTGGTTTTGGAGAGGTACGTTAAAAATTTTCCTTTTTACCGAAAAATAAATTAAATATCAAATTTGTAAGAATTTTTTTTGGAAATAAAAAGGTGCGTTTACATAGACACGCTGCATAAAACCCCAAGAAATATAATATAATTATGTATTATAATTAGAACAAAGTAAAAAATTTTCTTTTTTACGAAAAATAGACTAAATAATTATTAATAATAAATAATAAATTTTTATTGAAATAAAATAAAGATGTGTTTACATACATGCACAATGCACAAAACCCCAGAAATAAGTGTTTACTTATGCACAATGCGTAATCAGACTTAAAAGTGGTGTGTCAAGTTTTGAACGAGTGAGTGTTAAAGACGCAGTTTTTTCATTGTTTTGTTTGTAACAAACGTCCGAACGAATAGTTACTACACTATGGAGTGAGTTCGGCGCATACATGGCACGGTACGAAGAGAATTAACTTCCCTCAACCTTGAAAAGGGGGTGGATGACCTCCCCTTTATATTCTGTAGTGGGGGAAAGAAGCGTTAACCAATCCTACCCAATTTTTTAACAATGAAGAAGAAAAAGCCTTACATATGGGTTTTTATTGCCTCCAATTTTACGTTTTTAAATTAAAATCAATGTTTGAAGCAATAAAAAACTCGAAAAAACAATGTAAAATGTAAAATTAGCCTCGTTTACTTATTTTTACTGTAAACTTGAAAACAATATGGGTAAAATGCAGTCCAGAAAAAAAACGTTACAGGTAGAGATAAAGATATGTTCGGGTTTCTTCAAGCCCCTTCCCAAGTTTCCGGAATCGTTTTCCGGCATTTCTTGAAATTAAACTTTTGTATTCGCCCATTTATAATAAGCGCTGTGTATTATCCAACATCGTTTAATTTAAGCTTTTTGTCTCCGCAATGATACAACAAGGCCAGTGCTACTTTTTTGTTTTTACTACGAGAAGAACCCATTTATACTACATAAACAGGGTCATCGGCGCTAGAGGGGCTTTTTACCAGAAAAAATGGCGTAAAAATACTTATATCTGTTAAAAAATTTGGTTTTTGATATCACGTTTTTGGTGTGCAATTTTGAATAAAAATTTTCTTGGGGGGGGGGCAGAGGGTCAGTTTTAAAATTCTAGGGAATTTTTAGGGGAGGGGGATAAAATTTCGAGGCTAGGGAATAGACCCCACCCTGCCCCTTTGTTCTTAGGCTAGAGAGTAGACACCATCCTGCCCCTTTTTTCTTCTATAAAAACAATTTTTTAACCCTCTTTAAACTATTTTAAAGAAAAAAATGATTTGTGAATTGTGCACAAATGTGAACAGGAGAAACTATTGTGCATTATGCATGTGCACAAGTTTATGATAATGCACGTTGATGATACCCAATACAACCACTGGTTGCATCCATAGGTGAGCACGAGCCGCCTCCTGGATTTTGGGGGTGGGGTTTACCCGACCACCAAAATTTGGGGTTGGGGTTTACCCGACTTCCGAAATTTGGGGGTGGGGTCCTAAAGCATTTTTTGGGGTATACCTCAAATAAATACCTTATTTTTAGCTGTTTTAGTTAGTACTGGGACCCTCCAAATTTTAGGGGGGTGTCCGGGGTTCCCTCAAATTTTAGGGGGGGATGTCGGCAGTAATCGGAATTTTATTTGAGAGGAAGGGGATATTACCATCCCTCTAACCCCCTCCCCTCCTGCCCACCTATGGTTGCATCATTTAAACCTAAAAATGTTTTCGAACTGTTTAATTGGTTTCAACGGAGACGTGCAAAATCCCCATAAAACTTGTGTAAAATTACCATGTCAAAATTCACCATAACGTAGTGTGGATTTCCCATAACAATCAGAAATGCGTTCGCAAACTAAAATGTCTTAAAAAAACAAAGTATTAATCATAAAAACATTAAAAATGTTTTAATTTTTTCCTAAGCAAAGCCCTAAAATCAAGCTAAATTTTATCATGATAAATTTAATTTGTATTTTTCAAGTGTCAAAATTTAAAGGAAATATTGCAAATGCATTATATTTATGGGGAATTTACACCACCTTATGGTGATTTTGTAACGTTTATGGTGATTTTGGCCTATGGTGAATTAATGTTGATTTGATTTATTAAAAATTCATAAAAGCAGCTTATGTTTTGTTTAAAAGTTTTTAATCAACGCTTAGTTTTAGGTTTGTGCTTGCCAAATTCGATGTAGCGGGAAAATGTACGCTTTGAAAAAGTTAGAAAAGAAGCGGGTAAAAAAAAGAAGGGCGGAAACAATGAGTTTAAATGAAAAGCAGATTTTGCAGAAAATAAACTCTAGATTTGTGGTAAATATTAACTTTTATAAATTTTAATTGCATTCTCATATCTCCGGTATATAAAAAATATAAATTTGTTATAAAACTTTTAGATTTTGGTTAAATAACAATACTGTTGTAAATTCTAGAGAGGGGTCAGGGGTAAAAAATTCAGAAATTTGGGGGGAGGGGAGCAGGGGACCCCTTCTGGATTTTCGTCTAGGGGGGTTCCAAAATTTCGAGGCTAGGGGGGGTGGACCCCAGCCTGCCCCCTCCCTTTCTCACCTATGTGCAAGTGCGTAATCATTTTTACCTTAGTAGTTTAATTTTACAACCTGCATGCTGATACATTATTTACTTTTTACTTTCCTTTATTTTTTTAATTTTAGGTTAGTCTTGCCTATGCTTATGAGACCAAAGAAGCCCTCTGTCTCGTGTTAACCCTGATGAATGGGGGTGATCTCAAATTTCATTTATATAATCTTAATCCCCAAGGTATAATAATTTTTATTTTTACGTTTGGGTAACTGTTAAAACATGTCTTTTTATAGATTAAAAAATAATTGATTTTTTTCGGTTCATTTTCTTTTAATAATTGTTAAACCTTTACAATAAACAATAATGTTTTATAAGTTTTAAATTATAATAAAGTTATTAAAACAATAAATAATACCCTTATGACAATGTGCATCAATTGGTCATAAAAAATCGCTATTTGTTTTTTAAATATTTTTTATTGCTTTATAATTTTTATTAAAATGGTTATTTTATCGCCGAAATTGTTTTATTGACTTGTTTAGTAATTTTTTAAATTATTTTCTTTTAATGATCAGATAACAGAATTAATATCATACTAAGCATAGTTTATGCATAGTTTAATTCTTCTGTTTTCATCATTTCATTGTGTTTTTTTTTCTTTTTCTATTTTTTTTTCTTTTTTTTATCAACAACATCAAATCTGCGACTTAATTGCCGCTAATATGAATCACAATTGTAACTAATTATCAATGAACATAGCTATCTGATATGACTTTAAAGGCTCAAAAAGAGCGTTTATTTAAGTCAGTTTTAAAACTTTTCTTGAATGCATCCAAAGAATCCACAGTTATGTATTATATTTAAAAAAGCAACAAAATGTGCCCAATAAAAAATCTACAAATTTTTTAATTATAAAGGAATTTTCACAATTTTTTAATTGCCAAAATTTTGTATTGTTTAAAACTTTATTTTTAAAATTTATTTTTTTTTAATGATCAGATAACAGATTTAATATTTTACTAAGCATAGTCTATGCATAGTTTAATTCTATTTTTTCATCATTTTATTATTCTTTTTTTTCTGTTTTTTTTTTCTTTTCATCAACAACATCAAATCTGCGACTTAATCGCCGCCAACATAAACTACATACAATTCTAACAAAATATCAACGAACATAGCTATCTAAAATGACTTTAAAGGCTCAAAAAGAGCGCTTATTTAAGTCAGTTTTAAAACTTTTCCTGAATGCATCCAAAGAATCGACAGTTACTTGAGATTGGAGTAGATTGCTCCAAGGTAAAAAAACCCTATTTGCAAAAGAAAATTTTCTTGCATTAATTCGGCTATCGATGATAGCCAATTTAAAGGGATGACTACGGGTGGGGCTGCAGGTTAAACTTAAAAAATCATTGGCTTGCAAAATGTTTACGCTTTGTATAATTTTAAAGCACTCATATAAATCAGCTTTGTCTCTTCAGTCCTTTAATCCTTCTAAACCTAGGTAATCCAGTCTTTGTTCATAACCAATAGGTAACAACTTGCATTTATAAAACAACCTCCTACAAATTACAAAATAGTTTGATAAAACATGACCTGATTTTATCCATTTTATTATTTTAAAATATCTGCATGTTTCATCTTAATAAATAATTTTTTTTACATGATAAAAAAAGTTGCAGCTGCAAAAAAACACAACTGTCGCATTATACATTTGACTTTCTTTTTCGCTATTTAGATTTAATATTGTTCTTATGTTAACAGGTTTTGAAGAATCTCGTGCTCAGTTTTATGCGGCAGAGATTATTTTGGGTCTTCAACATTTACACACTTCTAGAATAATCTATAGAGATTTAAAACCAGAAAATATTTTATTAGACGACGAAGGTACATTACTATTTAGTTTTTTTTAAAATTTTTTTTAATTAAAAAAAAACAAAAAACAAAGTTTTATATTTTGTTTAAGATTATGCCAATTAATCAAATTAGTTATTTGTTTGTTTTTTTTTGTAATTAGGGTAACTGACTTAAATTCGGCCAGCCCTTAATTTCGGTCACCGGTTGTTATTTTTTCCATGCGTAAAATTATAAAATGAACTGGTTATGGCTAGATATAGGTCTTCATTTTCATCTTATGTAGCCATATGCATTTCTATGCGCATAATAAAAATAACACCCGGTGGCCGAAATTAAAAATGGCCAAATTTACGTCAGTTACCCGACTTAAAATTATTCTAAATTATTGTGTTAACTTAATAAAACTAGTTTTTTTTGTTTACACGTCTGTCCAAAAACCTGAAGCCTCAATTATCAGCAAACTGAATAACTGTTGTTTTGCTGAAATAAATTGTAGTTATAGATAAACACAGCTAGTGTTGCTAGCAAAGATGAACAAAGGGAGGGGAGTAGGAGAAAAAAATCCAGTGGCCCATTTTCCCTAAATTTAATTTTTTCTACTCCTCCTGACTTCCTCTGGAATTTAAAATTTGACCTCTCCCCTCCTCCCTCGAGCAAATTTTAAGTACCTTTTTTATACTAATTTTTTTTCCAAACACGTGAATTTTTAACACAATTCATGTGTTTACACCCTTTTTATATTAAAATACCGTTTTTTTCTTTCAATAAAATGTGGTATTACTGTATAAAAAACAATTATTAAACCTTTAATGGTGTAAAAGTATTTTACTTCAGACATTGGACCCCACCTGACCCCCCTCTAGGTTTAAAAATTTTCCACGCCGAGTCGAGTCGACGCTCCCTAGAAAACCAGGGGGATTTGACCCCCCTAAAAACAACAACAACCCGTCTTCTAGATTTTAAAATGTCATTTACCCGGGGTAAAGACCTCTCCAGCTTCGGTGACTGTTTTTATCTATGGTTGCTAGGAGCTTGAAGCTTTGAAGTCTACTAAATCAGCGGGTAGCATAGGTGGGCAGGGGGGGTTGAGGGGTTATACCATACATGGGCACGGGGGGGGGTGGGGGGGGGGTTAACCCCCTAAATTTTGAGAAGTGGGGTTTAACCCCCCCACTCAGAAGTGGGGGGGGGGGAGAAAAAGTTAACCCCCCCCAATTTTGGAAAAATGAAGAAAAAAAAGTCTTTAAAATGACTTCTAACTGCCTCCAAACCTAAGTTTTGAGGTCAAAATGAATGGTTTAAGCAATAAAAAGCTCAAAAATGCAACAAAAAGGGCTTTTTGACCTAAAATTAGTGTTTTTAACCTATTTTTCCTTCAAAATCGAAAAACGATATGGGTAAAATGCACTCCAGAAAAAAAACGATATGGGTATTTTGCGTTTCTCGGATTTTAACCCCCCCCCCTAATTTGGGGTTTAACCCCCCCACTCCGGACCAACTTGCCCATGTATGGGTTATACCCCCCAAAATTTCGGATTTTGCTGACACCCACCCTTAAATTTGGGGTACCCGGGGACACCCCCCCCCCAAATTCGCCTCCCGGAGAAAAATTTTTAAGTGTTATAAAACGACTAAAAAAATTTTCCGCGCTTCGCGCGGAGAGTTAATTGTTAATTGATAAATTTATCTTAGTTTTTCGATTACAAATCGATTTTTCCGTTCAGTAGTTAAGGTATACAGTTTAATAAAACTACTATAAACCCATTATCCTTTAATTAACGTTTTAAACGCATGTTTTAAATGTGTAGGTATAAGGAACCTTAAATTTTGTAATAAGTATCATTTGGAAATAAAATTTCAAGTGTATTTTAGCGCCTTAAATTAAAAATTTTCTCCCCCCGGGGGGCATTCTGCCCCCCGGACCCCCCTGACAAGGGGCTCCGCCCCTTGACCCCGCTGGGGGGCTCTCGCCCCCCAGACCCCCCTTCAGGGTTAGTAGGGCCCCCAGACCGCCCCCCCGAAATGAAATCCTGGGCACGCCACTGCAAAAGGGGGGTCTGTCTAACCCCAAATTTTTCCCTTTGCCGACCTAAAAGAGGTGTCTAGACCCCCCCCCCCTGGCTACGCCCATGTATGTATATAATCTTTAATTAAATATAAGATTATGGATTAAAAAGTTTGTGATACTTGACTTTATAATCAAGACAATAATATTATTATTCTATTATTACATAATTATTAAAAAAAAAAACTATGATTTCTAATCTAATTATAAGAATATATAAACACATTATTAATAAAAAATTAAAAAATAAAATTTGTAAGTTGCAATAAGGTCTTATTTCAATTTTACACAGTTTTAAAGCATTTATAAGCTTGTTTTACGTTTTTTACGCGTTTTAAGCCCATTTTAAGGCAGCGCGGAAATATTGGGTACACCCCCCTCAAAATTTGGGTCTTGCCGGACACCCCCCCCTAAAATTTGACCCCCCTATACCCCCCCAAAATCGGAGAGGCTGCCCACTTATGGCGGGTAGGCTACCCCTTTCTCTTTAGATTTTTGAAGGTCAACCGTAAATAGCCAAAAAAATCTAAAAAGGGCTTTATTTTACAATATTTTACTATTTAATAAAAATTCTTCGATGAAATGTTTTAAATGGCTGCAGCTACAGGTCTGGAACTTAGCATATTGTTCTGGTGGTAGGAGGGACGGACATTACTATGCTATACTATAGAGTGGTGATAGGTTGATATTCTCTTTAGAAACTTGTAATAAAATAGTGTGAAAACAGTCAAAATGTTTATTAATATATTTTTTCGTAATCAGCATAAGTGTTTATTAACTTAAAAAATGATTAAAATATTGAACACAAAATAAATCAACAAAATCTATATAAAATTTTTGTATTAAAAAGTTTTTTTTAGGTCACGTTCGCATATCAGACTTAGGTTTAGCCGTAGAACTCAAGGACAACGAACCCACTAGAGGAAGAGTTGGAACCGTCGGTTACATGGGTAAGTAGTGGAAATACTGAGTTACGATTGTTGCTCCGCCCCAACTGGCCACCCACTTTATCAATCTAAAATTCAGTTTTTTAACTCCTGCTCATTACGCAAAACTTCAGATGAACTTTTTAAAACAAAATTAATTGATTATTTTATGTGTTTGGAAACTGCTGTAAATAATAAAACGTTTTACACGTTTACACTCTTAAATAGGTATTGGAGGGGGGGGGGAGGCAAGGTTTGAGAAAAAGTTCTGAGATGCTTAAATGCCACTTAAAAATTAAGGATAAAGGGTGAACTACTCTAATTTTGGAAAATTAAAAGGAATAAAATGTCTTTGCAAAATGCTTTTAACAGACTCCACACAGACTCGTCTTAAATAATTGCTTATCAAACGCCTACAATTAAAAAAACGAAATAAAAAATTTTACCTTAAAGGAGCACTGTCACAAATCATATTCCTATAACGCCCGAACCGGACTGCTCCTTTAATACTGAACCGATTCAGCTGAAATTTAAAAATGTTGTAGCCTTGTAGTGGAGCACTCTAAATACCAAAGTTGAGTTAGGTAGGTTTGGTATTAAAGGAGCAGTCCGGTTCGGGCGTTATAGGAATTTGATTTGTGACAGTGCTCCTTTAAATTAACCTTAAACCTTTGAGTTTGACCTTTAATTAGCAATTTTTATATATTTTTCATAAAAACTATTGAGAGCAATTGATTAGTAAACAGTTCTAATAGTCAAATAGTGTGCAAAAGTAAAATGATAATGAACATCGACTTCCATTTAATATGGGGATATTGGGGCGCAAACAATCAAAACAAAAAACAATTCTTAAGTATGGAAAGTTGCGATTTTTGACATACGAGATCTCGCGAAATACAGAAATGGTGCCACAAAAAATTATATGGGTGTTAAAAAGGCAGAAATACCACGATTATAAAGTGCACATTCACTATATATTATTGGTAGTAATTGAAATAATTAATATTAAAAATCAAATTGCAACGAATTTTTTTAAAACCCTTAAAAATATTCACTGCTCAGTATTTATTAAGTAATACTTCCAATAAAGAGGAACTGTTACTCTTTTTCCTGTACGTAAAAACCAATGGAAATATTTCTGTATTTATGGTTTAATATACGATTCTCCGTGAAAAATGGAGGGTAATTTCTTTAAAATTGCGACGATTTAAAAAAAAAACGTGGATTTAATTTAATTTGGTGAAATTTAAAGCTACAAATAGTATGTTTTTATTGAAATATAATGATTTTTAAACTGCAATAATAGCTCTCTTGCTGTTAATCTGTTGTGTGTGCATATTTTGGATTTAATAATGGCCGTGGGTTTATAAACCTCTTTTAGAAATGCTGTGCAGATGGACGTGTAGCGCAGTCGGTAACGCCTAGGGCTCAAATTTTTGAGGTCGAGGGATCAATTCCCATTGTGAACTATATTTTCATTGCCACATTTTTTATTTAATATTAATATTTATTTTAGATTTATTATAATGTTTTCAATGAATCAAAACAAAAAAAAACTATTTTGTATATCGTCGTTACTACGGCAAAATGAGCCACAGTTCGTATAAAATGTGTGTGCCTGTGACTTATTTTAAATTTAAAAAAGGATCCTTTTAACTACAGAATAAGTCACAGTCACGTGTATTTTATAATGAAAGTGGCTTATTTTGCCGTAGTAAAGACGAAATATTTAACCGCATTTTGTTTCCTTTTTTTGCCGCTTATTCGAATATTCGTCGTTGGTGTATTTTAAAATGTTATAATTCTCTATAATTACAGTAAAATTATAAAATGCATTTTATGTAAGCAAAAAAATAATTTTTGTTCTATATTTCTACTAGTTTTTTTATTGAACGATGTGAATTGAAAACTGTCCGGAGAGACGTTAAGTTACTGCAATGACTGTTTTTGTAAAAAAATCTACAAGCCCTACTTTTTACCAAACAATTGTTGTTGAACTGTCACAGTGATTAATTTTTTGGCTAAAACTAAAGGTTGGTCACAATTAAAACTTGACCATACTAAGTTCAGAACAAAATAATTAACTTGTTTGGTTATCAGTTCAGTTTATAATTCAGTTAATTTCTTTTTTAGCTCCTGAAG
>JASAMX010018051.1:0-10000 GCA_030248175.1 Microlaimidae sp. YZB2_3 | reverse complement strand
AAAATTTTGTCTTTGAATTGGCTCAAACTTATTAGTTAGGGTAATTAGTCAATGGAAAGCCAAAATATTATGTTTTTTGAAAAGATGAACATGGACATCTTAATACTGGACAACATATTTTCACTAAAGCGGGGAGGGACCCTACTCTGCAATCGCAGAACGAATTAGACTAAATAAGATATCATTGCAAAGCTTACAAACCGAAGAATGTCATAAATTTTAAAAAATTGCATGGACATCTGCAGGATGGACAACGAATTTTCATGAAATCAGAGTCTATGGATTTTCAAAGCTGAAAAAATTGTGTCTTTGAATTGGCTTAAACTTGTTGGTAGGAGTAATTAGTCAACGGAACCGGGGAATGTCATAAAGAGATTGAAATTTTAAAAAAATCGCATGGACATTTTTAGGCTGGCTAATCCATTTTCACAAAAAGCGAACAAATATGGACTTTGAAAGTGGAAAAATTTTTTGTTTTTTAATTGGCTCAAACTAATTGGTTAGAGTAATTAGTCAATGGAAAGCAAAAATTTTAGAAAGATGAACATGGAAAATGTTTTGTTTTTTTTTTGAAAGATGAACGTGGACATCTTAATACTGGACAACATATTTTCATAAAAGAGAAGAACTCTACTCTCCAATCGCAAAACGGCTTAGGCTAAATGAGATATAATTGCAAAGCTCACAGTCTAGGGATTTTCTTAATGAGTGTTAAATATACAAAAAAATAATATGGACATCTACATCTTTACGCTGGACAACAAATTATTAATAAAAGGGGGATGGACCTTCCTCTCCAACCACAAAAATAGTTATGCTAAATGAGATATCATTGAAACACTTTTATTTCGGAGAGTATCTTAATAAGGAGGTTGAAATAAATAAAAATTAACATGGATATATTTTTCTGGACTACCGATAATCACAAAAAGTGGGACGGACCGTTCTCCCTAACTAAAAAACAAATTAAGCTAAATAAAGTATCATTACAAACCTTGCAGTCCAGGGAATATCATAGAAAGGTAGAATAGAAAAAAAGTTAGCAAATAAATCTAAAAAATAGAGGAAAAACTATTTGTCAGCCATATGGCTGACACGGGCTAAATCTAATAATAAAAAGCCTAAAATTTTTATTTATGATTATTTTGCAAAATCAAACAATGTATAGATAATAAAATACACCCAAAGAATGCATAAAGTATTAGAATAGTTGAATAATAATTTAATTAAAAAATGCGTTTCGTTTCCTAATCTAGACGCAATTTTTAATCCCTAAAGGGCAGTGTAATAGGGAACTCATCAGTAAATGCCACCACATTGAAAAAAAAAACAAAACAAAAAACTAAAAAAATAAAAACTACAAAACACGTCTACATAGCTAAATACAATGTTAAAATAGTCAATAATAAAAGGGGTAATAAATAAATAAACCAAAAATGAATTATTATAATAAAAATAAATATATATGAAATATTTACTAAATAAAAAATTACCAAATATATAAAAACGGAAGTTTTCTATAAAAAACCTTGCACACACAGAGCCATAACAAACAAACAACAACAATAATGAATTTGTGTATACTCTATTATAAAGGCCAGAAGACAAAATTTGCATACACTTGAGTAAGTATATTGACAAAGAATTTTAATTACTACGTAATATTAATATTATAAAATAAAAAAACTATAAATAATATACAGAACAGTAATAAATAAAAAAATCTTAAGAATAAAGTTAGGCCCATCACGGGTTAAAACGTTTATCTCATCACGGGATAGTAGCGTGAATAGTAAATTCGAAACATTACCTAAACTGACGTATTTTTTTAATGTTTTAGCCTAATAAAGTACATTATTTTATATAAATTTTAAACATTACCTAAACTGACGTATTTTTTAAATGTTTTAGCCTCGTGCTGTTTACGCAAAAGACGTGTTGGATATAGAACAATTCAGCACTGTCAAAGGGGTACATTTGGATGCTACGGACGCAGAATTTTATGGAAAATTCAGCACCGGATGCGTTTCCATACCGTGGCAGCAAGAAGTATTTTAAAATTAACATTTATTTTTTAAAAAAAAATATTTATACAACATCAAGAATACATAACAAAGAATGCATCACTGTTAGTGATGTTCCTTGGAGCAGAGCTTTGGAATTCCGTCCTTTTTTTCTACTTCATGAATAATTAAAAAGTTTCCCATAAATTATATTTTTAGAATTTTTTTGAAAATTTATTTTTTAAACTTAATTAAAACACTAAAATAGTCCTGAAAATGCAATAAAATAATTAAGAAAATATTCATAGATGAACAATGGAGGGTAGGGTGAAGTTCAGCCCCCTACCCCCCTAGCTTCGAAATTTTGCACCCCCCCCCCTACTTAGGAAAAATCCAGGTTCGTCTTCCTCCAAATGTTCGCCTCCCTCCAACTTTACCCTTGACCCTCCTTTAGAATTTGAAATCTGACCCCCTCCCCTCGAAAAAATTCAATTACTTTTTTATACTAATTTTTCTACCAAAAAAGTAAATTTTTAACTCAAATTCATGTTTTTAAACCTTTTTTTATACCAGTATATTGCTTTTTATTCAATAAAATGTAGTGTTATCTTATATCCACCGGACCCCCTCTAGATTTCAAAATTTTCCACGCCGGGTCGACGCCCCTGCTAGGACCCCCACCCCCACCTATATTTTGAAATGTCATTTACCCGGGGTAAAGACCCCCTAGTTTCGGTGACCGTGTTCATCCATAAAAATATTTTAAGTTTAAATAAGCTTTGAATGGAATTTCTCTTTGAATTGTTGGAGCTTCGGTCATGATGTTTCAGGTTAAAAAGATCACTCACTAGTGGTTAGAAATCTTTTAACAATGTTGCCCTTAGTCATGGTGCACTGGCCCCTGTGAATAGTGAGTTCTAATATTATGTAAGGTGATATGAACAATAACTCCCATTTTATGTGGGCAAATTCGGATAAAGGAACGCCAAACAAACTACCACTATAATTTTACAGTGTTGTTTCGAAAAGTTTTATTAGAATTTGAACCTTTAAAAACGACTGATTTTTATTTCTTAGAGTCTTTTTCTGTAGGGCGGCGGTGTTTAACTTGCCCAGCTTTGTCCTTAATTTTTTTCATTTCAGACCATTTCAGGAAGCTTGAATTTTAGCTACAAACATCGACTTTTAAGAGATGAAACCTGTTTGGAAAAACATTAATTTATAGTCGAAAATTTGTTTAGAAGGTGTTTTTTTGACGCAATGCATCTTCTGAATCAAATAAAATGGTGTGCTGCTGGCTGGTTTAAATAGCATTTATCGCTTGTAATTTAGTTTGTTCATTGTAAACTAGAATGGAATAACAAATTAAGCGCATTTTTAACTGTTTATTATATTTCCATTTCTAAAAAAATTAAAATAAATAAAGCTGCTTTTAGATGATAGAAACGGGATGTTTCGAGGATCTCAATGTCTTCGCGTCTGACGGTGGAAGGCCGCCTGACTTAGACCCTGCCTTTGCTCCCGCCCTGAAAGAAAATAACCGAAAATCCAACATATTTGCAAGGTTCTTCCGAAAAGTAAGTAGTAATTAATAATAATTTTGATTAATAGTTCTGAGTGGACTCAGGTACGTTGGACGTACGTACCCAGGGTTTCATTTTTTTTTTTTGGAAATAGGGAAAGGGGCGGACTTCGGTACAAAAAAAAATTCGGGGGGGGGGGGGCCCACCCCTAATTTTTAATAACGTTAAAAAAGCAGGGATAAATGTAGATAAAAGCTGTATAATACACTATTGTTGGTCTAATTTGGCCTAATAACGTATTATCCAATGTTTTTAGCGGTACAAACATGTTTTCGTAGTTAAAAATTACATTAGCACACATTGGCAGAGCGTGCATTTCACAAAAAAAAATTTAGAAACCTTTCAGGGCCCCCTAGCTACACTCACACTTGCTTAGGCAGCTGGAATATTTAGAAGGGGGAAAGGTATTTTACACAAACCAACGAAATAATGATTGTTTTGCTTGTTGTGTAGTTATTGTTTATTAAAATTATTGTATTTTTTCGATAAAATCAGGCAAGATAAATAGCGAGAATTATGCATATTATGGAACTATACCGCTGGGCGAAGCGAAGCAGAAATTTTTTTGCTTTTTGGGGATTAAAACTATTTAATAGTTTGCGCCTAGCAATTAGCGAAGCGCTAGAAAATTTTGAAATTTTAGCCTCTGAAAACCCCCAAATTTTACAATCTGGTGACCATTTCGGGGGCAGGCCGGCCGGTTGAAATTTGCACTTTGAAAAAATTTGAAACAGACTTGTATTGCAATTTTTAAAATAAATAAATAAAAATTTAATTTTAATATTTAGCATAAAAACGACGAATCTCTAAATTTTATTTCTAAATCGGAGCACTCGAAGTCCGAAGAAGCTGCTGGTTCTTCGAAAATGAATTCGTAAAAGCGGCTTCTATTTTCAGTAAAGAAATATGTATCCATGTTTAAAGTGGAAAGTTTTTGGTGTTATCACAGCTCACACTCAGCAGCAAGTACTCTAAATCTGGGAGACAACTTTTCGCTGGCTGGCAATTTCACCGTTGACTCGTGCTGCTACCCTAGTTATGCCGCATTCATTCTTAGACACCAGCACAAAATCGTTCTCGGTTTATTTTTTGTTTAAATTCTTTGAAACTGGTCTTACGGAAAAGTCAAATATGCTCAATTTCATAACCGCTCCAGTTTTATTATCTAATGTTTTATCCAAATTTTTTTTAAAACTTTAAAAATTTGATTATTGCTTTTGTTTCATTTGTTTATGTTCAAAAGTGTATGTATCATTTGTATATGTCATAAAAAAATTAAATTTTTTAACTAATTTAGAGATATGATATTTTTTCGATTTTAGATTATTACACAGCGTGAATTTGAATACTTCAAAATTAAAATGTCACAATTTTTTAATTCATCATTTTTGATTACTTTTAGTATTTTCAAAACTTTATATAAAATTTTTTGTTAAAACTAATTTCAGTGTTTAATGCTGAAGGACGATCGCTTCCATTAAACGATATAGAAAATAAATAATTGTATTTATCTGAGGTTCGATTCAAAATATAAGTTTAATTTGATGGTTATGTAACACACGTAAATCTATGACAAACATTTGCGTAAAATTAAATTTTAAATTATTTTTAGTTGATAAAACAATGAAACATAATACTACTTAATAAAAATTGAATTAAAAAAGGAAAATTAAACTTGCCTTAAAAATTAAATTTTAAAATGATAAAACATTATATACTACTTAATGCGGAGTCAAACTTTTTGACTTCGATTTTGATAATTCTTTGTTTAAACTTTACCCTTGCCTCCAATAGCCCACAAAATTTTTTTCAACCAAATATCTCTAGTGGTTCAGAAGTTATGACCCCACAAAAATGGCGTTTTTTGACAATTGTGCACGTGAAAGCTTGCTCATTGAGTATAACAATTTAAGTTACAAATTATGTACTTAAAGCAAGCGGCTACTTTCTACTTTAATTTGATACCTAAATCGTTTAGATTGGTGAAATATTGATCGAGATATTGCGTTTTTTATCACAAAACCCTCGATTTTTTTGCTTAAAACACTAAGTGAAGGAAAGAAAGGTTGGACAAACTTCACAAAATCACTGCCGTCGTTTGGTGTTTTTAACGAAAAAATTGCTGGTTTTTTGTACGGGAAACGCAATATTTCGACAAATATTGTACCAATCTTAACGATCAAGATATCAAATCAAAGGAGAAAGTAGCCGCTTTTTTTGAGTGCATAATTTGTAACGTAAATTGTTATACGCATTGAGCAATCTGTCACGTACAGAATTGTCGAAAAACGCCATTTTTGGGGGTTCTGGAGATATTTTGTTGAAAAAAATTTTCTGGCTATTGGGGGCAGGGGTAATGTTTTCACAAAAAATTATCGAATTCGAAGACAAAAAGTTTGACTCCGCACCGCACCTTTAATGAAAATCAAATTAAAAAAAAGGAAAATTAAGCTTGTCAGCTAGAACTAACCTAAAAAATACAAACAGGACAGTAAGGTAAGATTCATCGCCAAAGGAACTAATTAATTTCAACTTACTCAAATGTTTAGTGTTTAAGATCATTAATGTAAACAGGTGTAATCCTTCAAAAATACCCGGTATTGTATGTTTTATAAATATAAATAAATCTCTTTGTGGTACGGAACTATTAGTAAGATTATCATAATATTAATAGATTCATTAGGTCCTACCAAGAGTATATAATACAAGATAATGTCCGACTGTACACTAAATTTTTGACCAAAATTTTGCTAGAAAAGTCACATTTTCGAACTCGTGTGCGAGTTTTCTAGTAAAAAGTCGCCATTTTCTGCCAGTTTTCTTGCGCTGTGATTTTTAACACAGTGTTAGTTTTCTTGCAGTGGATACTGCGACTTTTTTTGCACTCAATACTGCTTTATTCGCACTGCGATTATTTTCGCACTGCAAGTCTAGCTGTACAACAAAAAAATAATAATAAAAACAAAGCGGAGCAAAAGTTTTGTGTTTAAAATGAGTAAAAGTCGTTTTTTGACGTTAAGATGTGAAAACTTTTTAGTTTTAACGAAATAAAGTAACTTTCCAACGTTTTAAAATTAAAACAAATTTGAAAGTGTTTTAATCCCTTTAAATGGAATACCAGCGTCGGTATTTTTTTGTTGTGCAGCCAGACTCGCAATTCTAAAATCATCGCAGTGCGAATGTGACTTGGAACGTCCCTTCCTGAAGTGATGACTCACAACTACTGGCGAGTATAAAAGACGCCGAAATGAAGGAAAGGAGACCTGGGTTCGAATCCCGGTACGAGTAATTTTTCTCTGTCTCCGAAAAAAATCGTCATCTTATCTCGCCTCGAGTTAGCGGTCGTCACACGAATTAAAGCAGTATCGAGTGCAAAAAAAGTCGCAGTCCCCACTGCAAGAAAACTAAAGGCTGGTTCATACTTATGTAAAAACGTCTTTTGGACAAAGTCCAAAGGACAAACACAGCGTATAAACGTATGTAAAAAAGTCCATTGGACTTTGTCCAAAGGACGTTTTTACATAAGTATGAACCAGCCTTAACACTGTGTTCAGGGGCGTAGCCAGGATTTCGGAAAGGGGGGGGGTTGCAGTTCATACAAATTTTTCGAAAGGGGGGTTGTACTCCAAATTTTCAAAATACCGTAAAAAAAGACATTAAAAAAGAGTAAAATTTTTGCGCTTCGCGCTAAATGATTTTTTTAAGTTAAACTTGAAAAATTTTAGGTTTAAAAAGGTATAACATTAAAAATCGTGCGACAGCACGTAAAAATTTCAAAAATTGTCTCTGAAATTCATTAGAAACATCACTTAAAAGTTGTACAAAGGTATATAAATGTCGAGCGCTTAGCGGAGCGAAGCGCAAGAAAATTTTTTAAAACTGTTCTCTTAGGACCCCCAAATTTTTATCTCCGCCATCCCAAAAGGGGGGGGGTTACAACCCCCATAACCCCCCTGGCTACGCCCTTGACTCTGTTAAGAATCACAGCGCAAAAAAAACTAACAGAAAATGGCGTCGTTGTGTTATAAACGTCGCACACAAGTTTGAAAGTGCGATTTTTCTTGCAAAATTTTGGTCAAAAATTTAGTGTACAGTCAGACATTCTTTCGTATTATATATTTGTGTTCCTACCAAACCCAATAATATTAATTATTTTTTACTTAAATTTACTAAAATCAAATTGTTACCAACGGTTAATATTTAAAACTACTAAAACCTGCCAAAGTGGTTTATTGTTGTATTTTACTTTTTTGAATAAATTATAAAATTCGTTATGTTGAGGTGGTGCTGTTTTATCGTTGTTATTTATTACTGATTAAAAATGTTATTTATATAAACTTTAAAAGAATTAGTCAGCTAAATTATAAGATTTTTTGAGTACTATTTATTTTTAGTTTTGTGTTTATGTTCATGTTTTTTTATATTTTATGTTTATTAGTAAACTGCTTTTTTTAAACTATATAAAAAATGTAATTATAAGAAGAAATTGAGGCTAATATTTCATATAACCTAATGATTTTTCAGGAATTTGTTTAAATATGTATAAAAACGTTGTGCTCCTAGCAAAAGGGCTTAAACTTTAAGCTAACATGTTTTCTAACGGGTTCAATCAATTTATATAAAGGTTATATCATTGATTGACTAAAACTTCTTCCTGGTTTGTCGTTAAAGGCGCAATATACTCATTTTTGGTGTATTTTTTTCCTTTTTCAATATCGATGTATCAGTCCACACTGAAAAATTAATCAATTTCAAATGGTTAACGAGCTATTAACAAGAATACCGCTTAGATTATTAGTATTACTTTAAATAAGTGTTGTTTTTTATACACCACATATCAAACTAAAGCATTTGTACTGTACGAATATTAACAGAAACAGGGAGCATGTTTTAAATTTTGAACCAAGCAGTACTCTTGTTAATAACTTTTGAACCGTTAGAATTAGTTTTTTTGTGTAACACAATTATTTTCCCACGGTTTATGACCCGATTGATAATAATTAAACAGCAAAAACACACTACTGATAATTAGTATACTTCAACTTGAAGCGTGAAATTATTTATAAACTTTTTAGTTATGCGATTAGATTTTTAAAACGTACGTTCGATCAATTTTTTCAACAATTATTATGTAAGCGGAATTAAACAGTAAAAATTGTAGGCTAATTTAAAACGTTTGAAGCACTTTACTTCACTTGCACACATGGGCGTAGCGAGGATTTCGGAAAGGGGAAAGAGGGGGGTCCAAAACCTAAACGTAAAAGGGATAAAAAAATTTTCCGCACTTTTCGCGGAGGGTTTATTACCTTTTTTATGCCACATACTTTATTATTTTCTTATTATTCCAAAAATAAATATAAAACAAAGAAAACATTTTTTACAAACAATTTCATACCTTAAAATTTTCGATTTTCAAAACATTAACAACTAAAAAATAAGTACCTTGAATTACAGCTGAGCAGTGCAAACTTTAAAAAATGTTTTTAAAATTACTTACCCTAACCTTTAAATTGTTATTCCCACTGCACTTTAAATTTTTATTCCCACTCTCAACCAACAATCTAAGGGGGGGCGTCCAAAATAGTCCTATCAAGATTACAAAGTAACACAAATTTGAAAGTGGAGATCAATTAAAACATTAAGAATGGGGTGTGTCCAGCGTGGTTATATCAAGATTACAAAACAAAGTAACACAAATTTGGAAGTGGAGATTATATACTTACTCGAGAGCTGAGCGGAACGAAGCGCGAGAAAAATTTTAAAAAATGGCCTCTAGACCTCTAAATTTTTCTCCTTGGCGACCCAAAAAGTGGAGTCTAACCCCAAATTTTTCCGTTTGCCGACCCGAAAAGGCGGAAGTTTCAATCAGTACCCGTTTACAATTTGCATAACTTTCTTACCAAGCGCTCAAGCGAGGCCCGAATTCCAAATTTAGATGTGTTTACACTATAAACACAAATTGCAAAATATTTTTTAAATTGCAAAACCTTTGATTTAACCAAGAATATATAAGACAAGAGAATGTCTGACTGTACACTAAATTTTTGACCAAAATTTTGCGAGAAAAGTCGCACTTTTGAATTCGTGTGCGACTTTTCTCGCAAAAATCCGCCATTTTCTGCATTTTTTCCCGCGCTGCTTTTTTTTACACAGTGTTAGTTTTCTCACAGTGGACTGCGACTTCTTTTCGCACTCTATGCTGCTTTATTCGCACTGCAATTATTTTCGCACTGCGAGTCTGGCTGCACAACGAAAAAATAAAAACAAAGCGGAGCAAAAATTTTGTGTTAAAATAATAAAGTGATTTTTTTCTTAATGTAAGAATTTTTAGTTTTAATGAATAAAATAACTTCAACGTTTTAAAATTAAATCGAACCAAGTTTCAAAGTGTTTTACTCCATTGAAAATGACTAC
>JASAMX010018050.1:0-19246 GCA_030248175.1 Microlaimidae sp. YZB2_3 | reverse complement strand
TTTGATTGGAATATATAGCCGGAGAAAATTTTAACCTTTACGCGGAAAAATTTTTCTGGTAGCAGCAGTTTTTGATTACAGTGGCCGTTTCAGAAGAATAAAGTTACTTCATACTGATTTATTATTCTTTGCTTTGTTTATATTCTTTTATTGGTGCTTGCAGTTTTGATTCTGCAGCCATATTTTGTTGTTTTTTTTTCGTCTGTGGTATTAAATAAATAGTATTTATGTGTTCACTCATTGTATATCATGTTGCCACCTTTTAACATGCAGTGCGTAATATGTGATTGTGCTGATATTCTGTTAATTTGCTGTTATAATTAAACTTCTAGATTTACATAATGGTATTATTTTTGAATCGATAAATAATAATAAAAACGTTATTTAAACCTCTTTACAAAATACTGACAATAAAAAATTTGAAATACAAAATCTATTAGGTCTGGTCTACTTTACTCCAGAGTAATGATGCGCTCCGGAGCTCCAAACTCCGGAAAGGAGCTTCGCCAAATTTTTATACTGATTTTATCACTAATTAAAGAGTGATGACAAAGATTATTTTGTCAAAAACTGAAATTTGTAAACTGAAGTTTTTTTCAAAACTTATTAAAACGATAAAAATAGTCTTAAAAAATAACTAAATGTATTTCAGATAAAATAACTAAAGATAAATTCTATCAGGGTGAAAATAGATGAGTGGTAAAGTAACAACCACTCGTTCTTTGAGAAAATATCACGTGCAGAGAAACACATGACACAACTAAATAATAATTGGTTACATAACCGCTGAAAACTTTTAAAATATTTCTCGCTCGCGGTTTTATTGTTTGTTGCTTCCTCGCGGAGAGCAGTTACGCCTTTAATTTCAGCCTGGAAGACTTTAGCTTTCAATGTATTTCAAGTTCAAATAAGGTTAAAAACGCTCATTGAAGGGGTGGAGCTCCCTCCGCTTTAAATGGCTGGAGCTCCGAAGTATTGGAGGTAGGAACATCACTACACCAGAGTGGCAATGACAAGCTGTTGCAGCAAGTTTACAACACGTTAACACCATACATTTGCAAGTTGATCCGCAGTGGGGGTTAAACCATAAATTAGGGGGGTTAAAATCAGGAGAAACGCAAAATGCCTATATCGTTTTTTTTTCTGAAGTGCATTTTACTCATATCGTTTTTTGATTTTAAAGAAAAAAATATGTAAAAAACGCTAATTTTCGGTCAAAAAGCCCTTTTTATTGCATTTTCGAACTTTTTATTGTGTAAAACATTCATTTTGACCTTAAAACTTAAGTTTGGAGGCAGTTAGAAGTCATTTTAAAGACAATTTTTTCTTCATTTTTCCAAAATTGGGCGGAAGTTAACTTTCCCCCCCACTTTTAAATAAGGAGTTAAATCCCCCTTCCCAGAATTTGGGGGTTAATCCCTCCCAACCCACCCCCGTGCCCATGTATGGTTAACACAGCACTGAAAAGTGACTATGTAACGGTTAAAACAACGCGGAATGCGTATTTTCACTTGTCATTCAGTTTGAACCAGCTTTTACTGTCAATGAACTATAGGTACCTTGCACTGAAACTTAAAATAAACATAAGATATAGGCACCTTGCACTGAAACTCTATTTATACATGAAGTATGCAATATACATAAGCGTCACCATAATGGATAATTACCGTATCTCCTACTTATCTTTTGTAGTATGCAGATGAGGCGATCAAAAGCGCGCGAAAATACCGTATTTCCTACTTATCTTTCGTAGTATGCAGATGAGGCGATCGAAAGCGCGCGAAACTTCGATGGGTTGATCTGCATACTACGAAAAATAAGTAGGAGATACGGTATTTATCCATTATGGTGACACTTATGTATATTGCATACTTCATGTATAAACCGAGTTTCAGTGCAAGGTGCCTATAAAACGCACAAACATTGCTTCTGTACAGAAAGTACCGTAATCATGCAAATGTTTTTTTTTAAAAAGACGAAAGGCGGAAGACGAAACCCTGGGGTGTTTAATAATGACATCACACTGATTATGTATGTTGATTTATATTAGAAATTGTCTGTTTTAAAACGTGTAATTAAGATTTGCATGTAAAAATAAAAAATATATGGCAACAGATGTTATAATAAGCGGGTTATTTCCCGTAAATGCCGCCACTAATCAATAATCAGGGAAGATTTGCATGATTACGGTATTTTCCGTACAGATTCAATGTTTGTTTGTTCTATATCTTATGTTTATTTTAAGTTTCAGTGCAAGGTGCCTATATAAGATTGGAGAAAAGCAAAAAAATACATTATATTCTACTTGGACCCTTGTCTTCGGTCGATTTTCATTTGAACAGATGTTATTTGCAAATTTGAGTCCGAATACACACATCCCCCTAAACTAAGCTCAAACCGCAAGAATAGACTCATCCCCTTAACTAAGCTCAAAACACCAAAAAATACAAAAATCAATAAATTACCGTATTAATGTGTGTCCTGATTCTTTAAAGTTAGGTGACCGTTTCAAAAACCCACACCTGAAAATTAAAAAAAAATCAATAAACCACTTTATAGAAAATTAACAAAATATAATAAATTAAGGTGAAGTATACTAATTTATGGTGTATTTTTATTGCTGTTTAATTAATAGCCACACTGAGAATGTATTATACCAAAAATTGATTCCCCATGGTTTACGAGTTATTAACAAGAATACCGCTTGGTTATTTCCAATTTTGTTTTTATACATAATTTTTCAAAAGAAAACAGTTCTACACAACGGATATTAAAAAAACTTAATATCATTCATGCAATGTCTACAAAGCTTAAATTTTAAATTTGGTTAAATTCTGAAAAGTATTAAATGGATAATGGCCATTTTAAAAACAACATATTCCGAAAATAATGTTTGGTGTTTGGTTTATGGTGAATTTTAGACTATTTTTATAATTACACAATGAATAATTTTAAAAAAAATGAAATGTCTTTTTATATGTATTTCAATTTTTTAAAAAGCAAAACATAAATATAGCTATCTGATAATACCAGAATAACAGCAAACAAAAAACCACCAATTGTAAAAACAAATATATTAAAGCAAAAGTCTTCCAGGCTGAAATTGAGGGCGTAACCGCTCTCCGCCAGGAAGAAATAAACAATAAACCCGTGAACGAAAAAAATTTTTAAAAAAGTTTCTTTCTGAGACGGTTATTTAACCAATTATTATTTAGTTGCGTCATGTGTTTCTCTGCACGTGATATTTTTTCAATAAATGAGTGGTTACTTTACCACTCATCCATTTTTACCCTGATAGAATTTATCTTTAATTTGTTAATGGCATTATTCATTTAAAACGTTTCAGAATTGAACCAAGTTTAAAATTTAGGTATTTTGGTACCCTAGCATAAATTATATTAAGTTTTATTAATATCCGTTCAGTAGAAATGTTTTCTTTTGAAAAATGGTGGCATAAAAAACAACATTGGACTTGTTAAACTTTTTAACCGCTGGAAATAATTTTTGGTTAAATACAATTTTTTGTTCTCAGTGTGACCTAATACAGGCCCCGATCTTTCCCCTTGTCTTGCTTCTTTTTTTTTGTTTGGGTCTGTTGGTTTTTGTGTTTTGGTGTTGGCGGGTTGGTGGGGTGTGGGTGTTTTGGTTTTTCTCCCTTTCTCGCCCTTGTTTGTTTTGGTTTTTATATTTTTGTTTTTTGTTTCGTTTTGATTAGTATTAATTAAATTGGGTCAGCAATCCAAAAAAATAAATACACCATGAATTAGTATACTGCACCTTTAAAACACATGTTTTTGTTCGCAAAAGCAGTCATAACGACAAAATGGTGTTATCAGAATACTATTTTAGTTACTGTTATTTTTTTATTTTATTCATTGTTATTTGTATTTTGCATTCCAATTACAAAACAAATAACAACGAATACAATATAATATTTGATAACAACATTTTGTTGTTTATTTAAAAACAAATAAAAATAATAGTTTGGTTTTTAAAATATTTAAAAACCTCATTATTGCACAAGTTATGACTGCTTTTGCAAACAAAAGATTAATTGCAACGTGTATTTTAAGTATTTTTTAATTTTCTATAGGCACTGGAACTTTGTTTATACATGAGGTATGCAATATACATAAGCGTCATCATAATGGATAATTACGGTATCTCCTATTTATCTTTCGTAGTATGCAGATTAACCGATCGAAAGCGCGCGAAATTTTGATCGGTTAATCTGCATACTACGAAAGATAAGTAGGAGATACGGTAATTATCCATTATGGTGACGCTTATGTATATTGCATACCTTATGTATAAACCGAGTTCCAGTGCAAGATGCCTTTTAACTGATTTTTTTTTATTTTTATGTGCCTTTAAAAAACGCACATATAACTTTAAAAAATTTAATCTAAATTTAAAAATTCGCTCCATGGACAATTCGCTCTCTGAACAGTTCGCTCCCTGCCCAATTCGCTCCCGGAATTCTTTAATTTTTACAAAACAGTTCATTGTGGACAACTCGCTTCCTAGACAATTCGCTTCCTATGGACAATTCGTTCCCTGCACTGCACAACTTATTTCCTTGTGTTTGTATTTCTTTCCTCTTGATTCCTAGTTCGCAAGGTTTTTTATAAGCGTAATATTTATAAAGCTTACTTTTCTTGGGACATTTCTTGCGATAAATTTCTGGTTTAAATTCTAAATTTGAGTTTATTTTTTTTTAATTTTCAATTCTGAAAAATATTAAATGAATGCTGCCATTTAAAAATTTTTTTTTGCTGGAGGTTTTACATTTTGTTGTGTTTTGTTCGCTGTAATTCCAAAATAATTGTTAGCTGTTCTAAATAGTAATACCAGTATTACTATTTAGAAACCAAAATTTTCTTTTTTAAAAAAAAGCGAAATGCGTATAAACGGAAAAAACATTTCGCTTTTTTATATATAACCTTCGTGTAATATTTAAATAGTCTGCAAATCTAACCACATCCCATGCAAATTGTAAAACTTGGGGAGAGGGGATAAGTCTGTCTGCAGACTTATCTCCTTCAAGAAAACTCACAACCACGAATACCTATAGTGCCACTATCTATAGTGCTACCCGAAGTGGCACTAAGAAAACGTATTCAGTAGACCCCCTATGCATTCCACTATCGAAAATGCTAATTTACGCGTCAAAGTGGCACTAAGACTTTTGTGGATTAATATTTATAACATTTTTATTTTTGTTTTATTTAATGATTCAATTTTTATTTTCAGTTATATAGTGCCACTTTGGGCCGATTTTTAAGTGCCACTAAGCGCTTAGTGGCTCTACTAAGTTTGGGCTCTGGTTCATACTTATGATTAACATTATAGTGCACTGGTATTCGTGGTTGTGAATTTTCTTAAGGGAGATAAGTCTACAGACAGACTTATCCCCTTTAACAAAAACTCTTACAATTTGCATAACTATGACAAAACGTCCTTATGGAGTTTGTCCAAAGGACAATTTTAGAAAAGCCAAAACGTCCTTTGGACTTTTTCCTTTGGACAAAGTATGAACGCTACTTGAAATTTCTCCTTTGGACGAAGTCCAAGGAACAAAACTTTAAGGAAAAAGTCCAAAGCACAAAAAGTATGAACACGTTGTATTTTGGACTTTGTCCTTTGAACAAAATCCAAAGGACAAAGTCCAAAGGACGTGTTAACGCTGTGTTTGTCCAAAGGACGTTTTGTCATAAGTATGAACCTGCCTTTAGTCCTGAGTGAGTTGCAAAAAGAAAATTTAAAAAATAACTACTAAAAAAATTTATAATCTAGGTACGTGTTTTGCAAGCGTGGATCAGAAAATGAAATTCAGTACATTGCAATATTAATCTTCGTCCCGAGTCTCAAAAAGAAAATCAATAAAATTACCACTGAAAAGATTTTAAAATCCAGGTACCCGTTTTGCTAGCGCGAACCTAAAAAATTTTTAAAAAAGTCAATGGATTTTTTTCTTTAAAAAATAAAAATTTCTGCAAAAACGCTCTTTGCAATAATCTTTAACCGTCAAAGGCAGTCATAGTTTGCGTAATATTATAAAACAAATTTAAAACCCAAATTTTTTGTATTTTAACTAACCTTGAAAAATGCTCTCTCCCCGGGTGTATGTTTTGACAGAAAAGATGTGGAGTGGACTAATGATGGACTCTATGTGAACCATAGGAAATTCGCATTTGGTTTGGCCGGTTGTCCACTAAAAAATATCCAACCTTATGATTAAGATTTGTTTACACGTTAAACTAATTACACAACACTGTTGCATTTTTTTCTTTAGACTGATGAAAAGGTCAAATTTAAAAATAATACTCACATCAATCTTTGACAAGCACGAAATTGCCACTTTTTCAATTAGAAAGTTATATTTATATGTGTAAAAAACAACTATAAGTTTGAAAAAGTGGCGATTTCGCGCTTGTCAAAGATTGCTGTGAGTATGATTTTTTCAGTTGACATTTCATCAGACCAAAGAAAAAATGTAACAGTGCTGTGTAAGTAGTTTGACATGTAAACAAATCATTTTCATGTGGTAGAATTTTTTTTCAGTGGGCAGCTGGGCTGGCCAAACCAAATGCCGATTTCTTATGGTTCACAAAAAGTCCGTCTCAGACTAAAGATGAATTTTATCAGGGTGAAAATAGCTGGGTGGTAAAGTAACTATTCGTTCTTCAAGAAAATATCACGCGGAGAGTATCACGTGACGCAACTTAATAATAATTGGTTACACTATCACTGACAACTTTTTTTGATTATTTATATTTTTGCGCGTGTTTTTTTTTTGATCAATCAGTAACGAAGGAGGAATCTTGATTTTAAGAATTGAACGTTAGTATAATAATAATAATAACTAGCCTTGAAAAATGCTCTAAGAATAGAGCAGGAAAAAGGGGCGATTTTTCCCCGGGCGTATGTTTAGACAGAAAAGATGTGGACTAGGCTGAGATGGATATTATGTGGACTATAGGAAATTTGCATTTGGTTTGGGCAGCTGCTCACTAAATAAAAATTTCTATCATATGATAATGATTTGTTTATATATTAATTTAATCACACAGCACTGTTGCATTTTTTTTTAGTTTGATGAAATGTCAATTTAAAAAAATCATACTCACAGCAATCTTTGACAAGCGCGGAATCGCCACTTTTTCAATTTTATAGTTGTTTTTTACACATAAAAATATAACCTTCTAATTGAAAAAGTGGCGATTTCGCGCTTGTCAAAAATATCTGTGAGTATGATTTTTTTAATTGACATTTCATCAAACTAAAAAAATGCAACAGTGCTGTGTGATTAGATCAATGTATAAACAAATCATTATCATATGATAGAAATTTTTCTTTAGTGAGCAGCTGCCCAAACCAAATGCAAATTTCCTATAGTCCACATAATGTCCATCTCAGACTAGTCCTAGTCCACATCTTTTCTGTCTAAACATACGCCCGGGGAAAAATCGCCCCTTTTTCTTGTTCTATTTTTAGAGCATTTTTCAAGGCTAGTCCACCACTTTTTTTGAATTAAATTAAAAAATAGCCTAATAAACTATAGTTTTAGCTGCGCAATGACATATGTTTATAATCATTCCGTTGTCGAGATATACTTTTTTAAATAAAAAATGATAAGAAGAAGATGATGAATTTAAATTACAAAATTTACCCACGTTGGTTAATTATTGTTAGTGCGGTGCAGTTGCGCTCCAGACAACGTTTACCTATGTTCTATAAATATAGTTGGCGCAATGCCGTGCGCCAAATAATAAGAAGATGATGAACATGAATTACAAAATTTACTCACGTTCTCTAAGTATAGTTGGCGCGGTGCGGTGGATTAAATTGCAATATGGCACCCCGCCCGCTCCACCGATAATTACCGGCGCGTGGCGTACCCGCGCCACGGACGCTTATTATTATTTTTTAATAGACACCTTGCACTGGAACTCGGTTTATACATGAAGTATGCAATATACATAAGCGTCACCATAATGGATAATTACCGTACTCCTACTTATCTTTTGTAGTATGCAGATCAACCGATCGAAATTTCGCGCGCTTTCTATCGGTTGATCTGCATACTACGAAAAGATAAGTAGGAGTACGGTAATTATCCATTATGGTGACACTTATGTATATTGCATACTTCATGTATAAATTGCGTTTCAGTGCAAGGTGTCTATAAATAAAACTTTGAATTAATTTTGTCATCAGTAATGCAAGAATTAAAAAAAGTACTTTGTTGTTTTCGCCGTTTTCCGCGCGGTTGAAGCAGATGGCGCTGGGAACTGGTTCCGTTTCTGCCACCAATTAAAACCGGTCTGATTTTTTTGTGCGGTTTCTATGAGGGGATGTTGGTTGTCTGCTCTGTACAATCCTTATTGTTGCCAAAAGGCTTTTATTGTGCGGTTGGAGTTTTTATTTTGTTATTTTTCAAATTTTTTTATTTTGATCAATAAATCGATAACAAGGACCTAAATGAAAAAAGTGCTTCCTAAGAAAGTTGCGTAATTCCTTCTTCTTTCTAATGAGCCCATGTTTATTTTTGATCAATCAGTAACGAATGAGGAATATCATTTTTAAGGATGGAGCGTTGGAATAATAATAATAAGAAGAAGAAAAAGAAGAAGAAGAAGGTTCTGAATTTCAAAATTTACCCACGTTCTCTAATAATGGTTGGCGCGGCGCTCCCGCGCCACCCATGATACATATACATTTTCATGATGACTCCCTTAACTACGACGCGTCTACATTTCAGGCTTAAATAAACTTAAAATCGCTCATTTAAGGGGCGTAGCTCAAAAGCTGGCTCTGTTTTAAATGGCCGGAGCTATGTACGGAGCATGACACTGGAGAGTAAGAACATCTATAGGCAAAAAAAATCTAGCTGACCGCGAGATTTGCAATATTGAATCGATTAGTTAACAACAAAAACATTCAAAATTTTTCACTAAAGCGGATTAATAACAAAGATTAAAAACTGTACTTTAATAAATATTTATTAAATTGCCTAATTTGTAACCTAAATACAAATTTTTAAGGGCTAAAGTTGGTTAATTTTTGTATTTTTTGTGAAAAGGTGGAATTTAAAAAAATTCTGCGTTCTTATTGGTTTTTTTAAAAAAAATGTCATTACCGCACAATTTTAATTGGCCTCTTCATGTCTGCATTCGAATTTTCAGCGTCAGCCAGATATAATTCAACCATAGTCTATATAGTAAATGATAGGATTATTAAAAGACGGCAACGGTCGAAACTGAGGTAACCCGCATTCTGTGAGGTTGCGGGGCGTATGGTTGAATTATGCCTGGTTGTAAATATAAATTTGTATGGGGATAATAAAAGTTAAAAGACTACTTAAAATTGTGCCATTAGGGCTTTTTTCTAACAAAATGTAACGTGGAATTTTCTTAATTTCTGCCTGTTTACAAAATATACAAAAACTAGTAAAATCAAAAATATATAACATGTTATGTTATATATTTTTGGCAAAATTAGGTCTTAAAAAATTTTCATTTTTAATTCAAATTGAGTAATTTTGTTTTTTAAAGTCAATTTCTAATAAAAAACAAGATACACAATCAATTTTAAAAACCCGTTAATTCGTCTTTCGTTAAAAAAATTGCATCAATTACGGTATTTTCCGCACAGCAGCAATGCAAGTGTTTGCTGTATCTTTTGTATATTATAAGTTTTAGTGTAAAGTGCCTATAGGCACCTTGCACTGGAACTCGGTTTATACATGAAGTATGCAATATAATCACCATAATGGGTAATTACCGTATCTCCTACTTATCTTTCGTAGTATGCAGATCAACCGATCAAAGTTTCGCGCGCTTTCGATCGGTAGATCTGCATACTACGAAAGATAAGTAGGAGATACGGTAATTATCCATTATGGTGACGCTTATGTATATTGCATACTTCATGTATAAACCGAGTTCCAGTGCAAGGTGCCTATATAAAATATATTTTCGTTTAGATTTAAAAAAAGGTTAAAACTTAATCTACATGTGTTTTATACATATGCATATTTTTATGCTTTATTATTACGTTATCGCAACAATATTAATAATGTTAAAAATGTGTTTTCTGCAAAGCAAAAAAATATCCGGGCGCAATTTTTAATTATAAGGGTCTTCACAGCTGATTCAGGCTAAAACTTATGTTTGTTTTCACATTTTTTAATGACGATAATCACAATGACGTGGGCGATGTGTTTGTTCGAGCTTTTTTTCTACATGGCACCTGAAAATTTAATCAAAAATAAATTCATTCATATCCCAGATAATAAATATTATCTTAGCAACCCAACGTGGTTTTGATTTCTCGTTTCGCGGACACACAGGTTAAAATTTCAAAATTTCAAAATTAAAATTTTAAAACAATGAACTTTGAAAATATGCAAATACAGTGACGTTTCCTGAAGCTGAGAGCTCCGAAAGTCCTCTTTTCAGAATTCCGGAGCAACCCCCGGAGTTACGCCCTATTTCACAAATAATCAAAAACCTATGTCATAATAGATCATTTAGTAAAAAAAAAGTTTTAAACTAAATTTTTTCGAAAAACTTATTAAAATCAAAAAATAACTGTAAAAAATATAGGCACCTTGCACTGAAACGCAGTTTATACATGAAGTATGCAATATACATAAGTGTCACCATAATGGATAATTACCGTACTCCTACTTATCTTTTCGTAGTATGCAGAGCAACCGATAGAAAGCGCGCGAAATTACCGTATCTCTTACTTATCTTTTCGTAGTATGCAGATCAACCGATAGAAAGCGCGCGAAATTTCGATCGGTTGATCTGCATACTACAAAAGATAAGTAGGAGTACGGTAATTATCCATTATGGTGACGCTTATGTATATTGCATACTTCATGTATAAACCGAGTTCCAGTGCAAGGTGTCTATACCAAAAAATATACATGCCACATGTTATACTTTTTAGAAAAAAATTGATTATAGCCTTTGCAACGACCAAATTATTAAATAGATAAGCTTATTTTAGCAGTTGTTAAACTGCTATTTTTGTGATTAATTTTTTGTGCAATGTGTTTTTTTAAACATTGTACTTTACAGTTAGTCGTAGCAAGAATATATAACAAGAGAATGTCCAAGTGTACACTAAATTTTTGACCAAAATTTTGCAAGAAAAGGCATACTTTCAAATCCGCGTGCGACTTTTCTCGCATAGTCCGCCATTTTCTGCTAGTTTTTCCGCGCGGCGATTTTTAATACGGTGTTAGTTTTCTTGCAGTGGAGACTGCGATTTTTTTGCACTCAATACTGCTTTATTTGCACTGGGATTATTTTAGCACTTCGAGTTCAGCTGCTCAACAAAAAAAAAACTAAAAACGAAGCGAATTGAAAATTTTGTGTTTAAATGAGTAAAAGTCGTTTTTTTAACGTAAGATGTCAAAACTTTTTAGTTTTAATGACTTTCCAACGTTTTAAAATTAATTAATACAAAATAACTTTCCAACGTTTTAAAATTAATTAAAACAAATTTTGAAGGGTTTTACTGCATTAAAAATGTCTACCAGCGTCTGTATTTTTTTGTTGTGCAGCCAGACTCGCAGTGCTAAATAATCGCAGTGCGAATAAAGCAGTATTGCGTGAAAAAAAGTCGCAGTCCGCATTGCAAGAAAACTAACACTGTGTTAAAAATCTCAGCGCGGAAAAACTAGCAGAAAATGGTGGATTTTTGCTAGAAAAGTCGCACAATAGTTTGCAAGTGCGACTTTTTTAGCAAAATTTTGGTCAAAAATTTAGTGTACAGTCAGACATTCTCTTGGGTTATATATTCTTTGTCGTAGTAATATGTGCAATAAAATAATTTTATTTAAAAATGCGACTATAATTATGTAAAATATATTTTAAGTTTAAATAAGCTTAAAATCGCTCATTTACGTGGTGGAGCTCCGGAGCTCCTTCCGTTTTAAATGGTCAGAGCTCCGGAGCATGATGGGTAGGAATAGAAACATCACTACAGTAAGAAATACTCGACTTAAGGGAAAGATCAAGAGGGTTTTTATTTAGGTCAAAGTAAACAGGCATGCCTAGGTTTAAAGGTCTCCTTTCTGTCCACAGCCCATATATCAAGAGCGTCACAGTAACGATGCGCAACCGCACTTTCAAGTACCTTTTATAGACATTTAATTTACCCTAGACAACCTACAACGGGGATTACGCCAAATAAGGTAAACTAACCTTTAATTAATTTACACTATCCTATTATATCTTACCTCTATTTCTTTGATCTTTTTATGCTATCTAACTATCATAGTATTATTTAATTTACCTTAAGTTATAATTTTGTGTTTTTTTTTGTTGATTATTTCCTTTTCAATATTATTATTATATATTATTCTCATACAGAATGTAAAACTCACATCTGCTCCCTAAAATCCTCTGATAGGGGTGGTGCTGATATAGGGTGGCAGGCGGCAATATGGAATTAATCCATCGATCCATCGCCGACCCGCTTCAGCTATAAAAAAACCCACAAATAAACACAATGAATTTTTTATGGTGGATAATGCGATTTCCTCTGCAGCTGCACTATGGCACGAAAAGTCTCAGTGGAAAAGAAACAGTATTTTTTGCATGGAAATTCGCTGCGCAAGATAACCAGAAATGAGTGAGTGCAGAAGAAATCGCATACGTGATATGCTACTTTACTTGCAATATTTAGCGTATTTTACAATACTTGCAATACTGCGCAGTAAATGAGCTATCAAATTAAAATAGTTAAAACTACGGTAGCAATTATGTAAATTTTAACAACGCAAACAGTATTAAATACCCCTTAGGTATGGCCTGATACGTAGCGTTAACCGCGTTGAAGTTGACAAAGCACAATGGTCAGACAAAAATATCATCACCGGGGGACGAAGGTTTCACTGTGGTAACCGGGAAAAAAGGCGATCACGGGGACGGATTAATATTTTCTTTTTTAAGGAACTGTAAATGTCAAAAAATATTTTTAAAAAACTCGGAAAATAAATGTGGATATCTTTCAATCTAAGGGATTATTAAACGCATTAACCCATTATGATTTTCGATTTAACTTAATTTTTCATTCTATTATTCATAGATTTTTTTGCAAGCATGAAATAATTATGCAACAAGATTTATCAATTTTAAAACCAAAGAAATCTTTTAATTAATTTATACAATCACTCAAAACCTACATTTGGAAATTGCTTGTTTACAAACAGGATGTTTGATCTTATAACGTTTTGTCGGGTTTTAACCCTTTGGGATTCCTTCCGCTCCAAATCCGCAGAAGGGATTCCGCGCCAGCATTGCTCAGTATTAAACTCCGCGTTTCGCTTCCGATCCGTGTCCGAAGTTTAATACTGAGCAGCCCTGGCGTGGAATCCCTTCCGTGGTGGCTTCGCAGCGTTTTTGAACGAAAAAATCCGAAAGGGTTAGCTTGATATACTAAACTTCGTTTAACTTCTTTGAAAAAAAAAACCGGCGATTTTCGAACCTGTTTACTAGGAAAATGTTTTTGTTTGTTGGGATTTTTGTAAACTTCTTACCGAAGAGTCTGCCGACAGCTCCACGCATTCTGTTCCCGGCACGCCGCTCCCACGTGGCCAGTCAAAACAAAACGGCAGTAACTATACGACTCTTATCTTTTCGCACCCGAATCGTCGTTTACTACGGCAAAATAAGCCACAGTTCGTATAAAATTTGTGCGCCTGTGACTTATTTTAAATTTAAAACAGGATCCTATTAACTACAGAATAAGTCAGAGTCACGTGTATTTTATGATGACTGTGGCTCATTTTGCCGTGGTAACGACAAAATATAATAAACACTATAAGTCAGAACCATTTTGTTTTTGTACTGGTTGCGACTCTTTATGTCATAACGTCGTTACTACGGCAAAATCAGCCACAGTCATTATAAAATACACGTGACTGTTACTCAATATGTAGTTAATAGAGTCCTGCTTTAAATTTAAAATGAGTCAGAGGTACACATATTTTATACAAACTGTGGCTCATTTTGCCGTAATAACGACGATAATAAAGGATATTTTGTTGATAAAAATAAATCGAATAATGTTGCTATAAGTTTGTTATGCACTGCCTTTTTACGTTATTGTTTTTTATGTAAATGTTCGCTGAAATAAAAACAAATAAACAAAAACGTAAAACCTTATTACACTTTTTGCGTCCGCCTGCCAGATGCAACTTACAAAATATTTAGCGGAGTATATTAATAAACTAATTAAAAAAATAAATTAAAATTGTACAATCTAATAAATATATCTGAATGCTCGAAACTGCAGCGTAAACAAAAAGTCATATTAAGGGTCAGTCGCAATTCCCCAGTAGTCCTATTTCCCCAGAAAATTTTTAGTCCTAATTCCCCATAACGATTTCCCAATTCCCCAGAACGTTGTCTCAATTCCCCAGAACGCGGTCTCGATTCCCCTGAATGCGGTCTCGATTTCCCAGAAAGCGGTTCCCATTCCTACAGAATGCGGTCTATTCCTCAGAAAAGCGGTCTCGATTCCCCAGAAAAACATTTATAAAGTTAACATTGCATATTCAGAATCATTGTTTTTTTTTTAAAACACTTTTTTTACTATTTTTGATATAACTTTTTTTTTATTGTTATACTAGATAGTTTTTATTGCTTCTAAGTATTTTTTTTCAACTTCTTCTTTTATTGCTAAACAATATTTCAGGGGCTTGTCAATACTAAAAAAAGCATAATGAATAAAACAAGCATAATTATCATAAAATTGTGCTTAATACAAATAAAACATTTAACAAGAAAAAAATTTTCACTTTTTAATTCAAAAAGCACAATATTAAATACAAAGTTTTGCTTAATTATTAGGTTTCGCTTAGGCTTAGGCTCGCAGTTTTTTTAAACAAATCATCAAATATAAAAGTTTATCATGGTAATATTTAGCTTGATTTTTAGGTTTTGCTTAGGCTTAGGAAAAAAGTTTTCAATCCATTGTTCAACTTAAGTCGCAAAATACAAGAAACTTGTCTTTTAAAAAGTATGTTTACAAAATCGCATCCAAAAGACGAGTTTAACGAAAACAAGATGTTTAAAAGACAAGCTTTTCGAAGACGAGTTGTAGAAGACGAGATGTTGAAAAACGTAATGTAAAAGACGAAATTTCCTGGAACCTTCTGCTACTGCTAAATTTATATGGGGAATCGAGACCTTTTCTAGGGATTTTCTTACTGGGGAATTGCGACTGCTTACTGGGGAAATGGGAATGGCTTCTGGGGAAATAGGAACAGCTTCTGGGGAAATAAGAACGGCTTCTGGGGAAATGGGAATGGCTTCTGGGGAAATAGGAATGTCTGGGGAATCGAGACTCTTATGGGGAATTGAGACTATTTTTCTGGGGAAATGCGACGTAGCCCATATTAAAAACGCTTATCCATTGTCAAATTGCACAATTTAAACTACTATATTTCCGCGATAAAACAACGTTTATGTCTGAAACTTTCTGCACACTGTCCTTCAATATGCGTATAGTTTATATTTTCATAAGATGATCCACAACTCAATTTAAACCCTCCTTCGTTTGAACGAAAATTGTTCAATTTTGAGCATACATGGGCAAGTTGATCCGGAGTGGGGGGGGGGGGTTAAACCCCAAATTGGGGGTGTTAAAATCTGAGAAACGCAAAATACCCATATCGTTTTTTTTTCTGGAGTGCATTTTACCCATATCGTTTTTCGATTTTGAAGGAAAAATAGGTAAAAAACGCTAATTTTAGGTCAAAAAGCCCTTTTTAGAGCATTTTTGAGCTTTTTATTGCTTAAAACATTCATTTTAATCCCAAAACTTAAGTTTGAAAGCAGTTAGAAGTTATTTTAAACACATTTTTTTCCTTCATTTTTCTAAAATTGGGGGTTAACCTTTTCTCCCCCCCCCCACTTCTGAGTGGGGGGGAGGGGTTAAACCCCTTTCTCAGAATTTGGGGGGGTAACCTCCCCAACCCCCCCGTGCCCATGTATGATTTTAAAGATTTTCACAGAGCTATGAGTCTAATAGAATTACTTTTAGCAAATGAGCGCTTTGGAAAAATTAATCTTCAATTAATGTAAATCTTGAAGATCTCCAATTTTTAGCTCCTCCCACTTTTATTCCCACTGATCAACAAAATATACAATCTCAAATCAAAAATAATATCCGTCATAATGAGGGTACTTAAAATTCTAACGCTATTATATCAAAGATAAATAGTCCCATAAAAATACGTGTTTAGTGTATTTGATCAGGCAAAGGTTCATCAACCGATTTCAAACGTTTCTTTTTTATAAGAACACTGATTTTTGAAATATGCTTGTGAAAAATAAACCGAATAATTTGCATAGTATTAAACTAATAGTGGTTCATTAGGCGGTATTCTTAATGCTTATTATACAGTTATGCGTATGCGGTCTGCATTAAACATTTTCAGCTACAGTATACTGAAAATGTTTAATGCATTAAACATTTTAGCTATACTGAAAATGTTTAATGCATTAAACATTTTCAGCTATAGCAAAAGCTTCAATTTGTACATTAACATAGCTATATTAAAATTATTTTGGTTATTAAGATATTCTCAGGTGAAACGTATTAAACGAAAAGTGGTTCATTAGGCCGTATTCTTAATGCTTATTATAAAGTTATGCGTATGCGGTCTGCATTAAACATTTGCAGCTACAGTATACTGAAAATGTTTAATGCATTAAACATTTTAGCTATACTGAAAATGTTTAATGCATTAAACATTTTCAGCTATAGCAAAAGCTCCAATTATTTGTACATTAACATAGCTATATTAAAATTATTTTGGTTATTAAGGTATTCTCAGGTGAAAATTTTCATTTCACGTTATTTTTGTATAAACTTACATTTGCAAATATAAACAAGAATTTAATTGAAAAATAAGACAAATAACTGTAGTGTTAATTTGAAAAAAAAACATTTTCAGAATAATACTGCAAGTATTATTCATAAATTTCCGTTAAAAATTTGCACCGAAATAGGGTCGCCGAATCGCAGGATTCGTCGAGCGTCGTTTGAGATTTTTAATTTATTCTGATATTTTCAAATTTATATAATTCACCTTGTTCGGCCGCCGTAGTGTTGACTCAGGGTGTTCCGCGCACTCACACGTGGGCCGAAAGTAAGAAGAGCCCGGACGACTTTCTTCGAAGAGAAACTTTGCAAGAACTTGCTGGAATTTGTAAACAATAAGTTTCGTGGAGCTCTCCCCAGATGCCCGGGCCGAGAATAATCAGCTGATTAGACTGCCCACCTAAGCCAATTATCCCCAGGTCTTCCGTGGAATATATAAGAGCCCGGTGAACCCATTCACCTTCAGTCCGCCGCCTTACTCCACTATACACTCTATCGTTTATTCCTGTAAACGTATAAAAATAACTCGGCGTTTTTATATAAATTGCAGAAGTGCAACCGCCGAATACCGTACACTTTTGTATAATCGGGGACTGTGCATAACTCTTTTTTTACAAAATTTGCATATTGCATTCCGGAGAAATCGACAATAATGTTCTGCAAGTTCGCTCTGATTTTCCTCGCCTTGTTCGCCGCGGTCAACTCCCGCCAACTTTGGAAGAAATCCGAGGGCGGGGTGATCCCTTGGAACATGGAGCCCGTCGGGAACATTGCCGTCTCCGCCGCCGATTTCGCGGAAGATCGCTCCGGAGCTCCGAAATCCAAGCGAAGCGTCGACTTTTCTAAGCGGGCTTGCTATTTGTGCTGCTCCTCCTGTTTTCCGAATGGCTGCACTTCGTGTTGCATAATCGGTTGTTGAAGCATAGGCGCTAAAGGCTTTAACGAAACATCGACAAAGTCAACGTTTTACATTTTGGTCAGACAATTTGGCACTCAAATATTAGGCACTTTTAAAGTTGCACAAGAACAATGATTCGAAAAATGAGCTTATGATATTTTATTTCAAGCTTATTATATTTTGTTCTTGTTAAATGTTTTAATTTATGTCTTGGTAAGTGACAGTGCATTGTACTATCTCCACTTTGCAATCTGCAGTATGTAGGATTGTTTTATAGGGAATGCAACACACGCGGTTTGTAAGTTTTAAACCACGAAGTAAGGAAGGTAACCGCGTAGATTCTATAAATATAGGAAAAACTGCCTTAAAATTTCGTACATTGTTACGCTCTTGTAAAAAATAATTACAATAATAGTTAATATTTTGGGTTATAATAACTGTTATAATATGACATGGATAAAGCGATTTGCATAAGAATATTGCAGGAAACGATGCAAAAAAATAAAGATGTTACATTTAAAAAGGTAAAGATAGTACAATTTACAAATTTTAAACGCGTTTGTTTTAAAGCTGAGAATTTGTATTCAAATTCCATGGTTAAATTTCTTGGGTTTTGTTTTTGCAATTTGTTTTGGTTTTATTTGGGACAAATTGGGAAGAGTACAAAATATTATTTTGTTATTATTTTCGTTTAATTTATATGCGTAAATAATAGATAAAAAACAATTTTTAAACAATGGAGAATCACGATAGTTAATTCAATGTACTGGAAATTTGCGAAATTTTGGTTTGCGGTACAGCTGAGATGCAGCTATACGGTGTTTCAGTTTATTATAAATTTATAGTTGTTATTTTGCAATGTTGTTAATTGGTTTATACGAGTACTTGTATACAGTACGTTACAGGGCAGTTAATTTATTTTTATATAAAATATTTCGGTATTTTCGCTAAAAAATAAAATATATAAAAATACGAGTGATTGAACGCAGAAAAAAAACATCATTTCGAAGAACTAAATCACTGACATTTACAAACTCTATAAAATCTTTCAAAATACACGAAAAAAATAAAACCTTAGTCAAAGACCGACCAAAATAACTCAATAACCAAAATTAATCCTTCAGTTTCAGATTACTTAAATTAAGGATTGAATGTGCTTTCGTAAAAACACGAAATCGTAATTATTAATGTTCCTACCCTCCAATATCATGTTTCAAAAGTCTGGTAACTTTAAAGTGGATGGCGTGCTCCAGAACTCGCTTTTTAAATGAGCGAAAGTAAGCTTATGTTAGCTTGAAATATATTTAAAATTGTTTTAGTTGCATTTTAGGACTAATTTTGTAGTTTTCAATATATTTTGAAAAAAATTAGTAAAAATTGGACAAAAAAAACTCTATGGCATCATTTATTCATGAAATTAGTGACAAAAAGAGG
>JASAMX010018049.1:0-19533 GCA_030248175.1 Microlaimidae sp. YZB2_3 | reverse complement strand
AAAATAATCTGTGGCATTGCTTTTAATTTTCTCAGGAAATTAGTACAAAAACTGCACGGAGCTGCGGAGCTCCAGAAGTTGCTTTAGATCACAGGGGAACAATACTGGTTACTATAAATTATTTTCATACTCTGTCTGTCAGCTTTTTTGCTATAAAACTAAATTAAGCGTAGACCGCTCAGCTCAGACTTGCTAGTTCTTTTTGATAAATGATTACAAAAAGTAAAATACTAACTGCATGCAGATTAAACTGCCGTAAATTGTTCGTATGATACCAAGAAATCTCGCAATATTATAAAAACAAGTTATGTTTTCCAAAGCCCTGAATTCCTTAAATAATTATGTCAAAAAAACTAATTTTTTAAAACAATAGTTACAAACGATAAGAATAGTCCTAAAATTGCCGGCCGATAAAATACTTTATTTAAAAAGTAGGAACATCCTTTTTACTAAATTTATTCACCTCCGAACTCCCTACGCTTTAAATGGCAAATATATTGAAGAGTGGATACACTAATTCCTTTAATAATGGAAAATTGTTTTTAACGGAAAATTTCATAAATTTATCGACTTAGCAATTAAAAATTTAGAAGACGAATGAACAAATCTGCTGACCGTTAAATTAAGAACATAAAGATGAAACATGCTTTATATCTCAAAAAAAAAAAACGAACAAAACGTTTGGTTATACAAAACTATAGATAAATAAATTTCCGAACTAAAGGATTTGTTTCTCTTGTGCGTTTCACAAGATGCTTTTGGATTAAGTCAAAAATACGAAGAAAAGCATCTTTTGGAAATCTGAAATTGAAAAAAAATTTTTGCCACAGTTATGTTCCAAAAGATTTAAGTTTGTTGAATTATCTCTTAATATTTGTTTTTCAGTAATATTAAAGAAATAAAACACTTCGGTCATTGCGCAATTTACACAAAACCCTGAAATAGGGGTCCCTTAAAAAAATAAGGTGGCTAACTTCTTTCTCCTTACGGAGTTACCTTATTTTTGGCGCCCGCCCGCCCACTTACCTTAAATTTAAGGGGGCCCCTTAAAAAAAAGTACCCCTTTTTAGACTTTTGAACAACCGGCCCCAGAAATATATATATATCGAACAATAAGCAACTCCCATATACATATAAAAGTAAGTAAAAGTAGACCATTATAATGAGCTCTCCATTTAGTTAGTTAGTTAATGAATAAAAAATGCAAATGAAATTACTTACAAGGTTAAACCAGAAATATATAATATATCGAAACATGTGCAACTCCTATATACATATAAAAGTAAGTAGTAGGCCATTATAATGAGCCTCTACGATTAAATGGCACCCTCCATTATAATGGCATAGATCCATTTTAATTCGGCGAATTAAAATCGAGAAGCCATTATGACAGCCATTTACTGATTTAATTACACTTTATATATACTCACAAGTGTAATACTGTGCGGCCGCATGAGTTTTCCCGTATCGCTGTAATAGTGTTCGACTTTATAAATAAATTTGTACTAACTTCATAAATAATTAAAGTGTTGCCATAGATTATTTTGTCACGATAGTTAAAACCCTCCTATTTAAAAGAAAATTGTTCAGTGTTAAAGACCTTCACAGATTTATGACCTTATAGAATTATTTTTAGAAAATTAGTGCTTGGGAAAAATGGAGATCTTTCATCATTTGCAGATCCAATTTTTTCCAAACCGCTTATTGGCTAAAAGTGATTTTAACAGTTCCTTCCACAACCATTCCCATAGAGCAAAACGTATTATGACGTGATCACGAATACTACATGACATTTTGAGGACCCTAAAATCCTGACGTGGTTGAATTTTTCTTGTAAATTAAAGTTTTTTAAAACTTATTTAAAAGGTAGAAATAGTCTTAAAAATGTATACAGTGTAACTTTAAATGATTTTAGGTTTAAAAGCCTTAAAATCGCTCATTTAAGGGAAGAAGCTTCGGAGCTACTTTCGCTTCAAATGGCCGGTACTCTAAAACATGATACTGAAGAGTAGGACGTTTAGAAACATCATTAATTCAAAGAAACTCTACTTTATAGCAGGAAATCCTTAGCAATATATGGTGTAGGAGCATCATTAGTCCGTTAATAATCAGCTATGGACCACCTATAGCAAAACTATTAGCTAAATACAAACTATCGTAAAATTGTTTAGATGTGCAAACCCCGCATGTTATTTGCAACGATAAAACCAGGACTTGCAATAAAAATATTCTGATTCACTAAGTTTCTAATATTCCCAACGTTTTACAAGTGGGTAAGGTAATTTCATATTTACAGGATGGGTGAACATTCCAGTCATTCTTGCAACTAGTGATATGTTTGCCGGCATACATGGGCACGGGGGAGAAGGTGGGGGGGGGGGGGGTTAAACGCATACATGGGAACGGGGGGGGGGGTCGGGGGGTTAACCCCCCCCCAAATTCTGAGAAGGGGGGTTTAACCCCCCCCCACTCAAAAGTGGGGTGGGGAGAAAAAGTTAACCCCCCCCCAATTCTGGAAAAATGAAGAAAAAAATGTATTTAAAATGACTTCTAACTGCCTCCAAACTTAAGTTTTGAGGTCAAAATGAATGTTTTAAACAATAAAAAGCTAAAAAATGCAATAAAAAGGGCTTTTTGACCTAAAATTAGCGTTTTTTACCTATTTTTCCTTCAAAATCGAAAAACGATATGGGTAAAATGCACTCTAGAAAAAAAAACGATATGGGTATTTTGCGTTTCTCGGATTTTAACCCCCGTCCCTAATTTGGGGTTTAACCTTCCCCCCGCACTCCGGACCAACTTGCCCATGTATGGTTAAAGCCCCCCCCCCAAATTCTGAGAAGGGGGTTTAACCCCACCACTCAAAATTCGGGGGGAGAAAAGGTTAACCCCCCCAATTTTGGAAAAATGAAGAAAAAAATGTCTTCAAAATGACTTCTAACTGTCTCCAAACTTAAGTTTTAAGGTCAAAATGAATGTTTTAAGCAATAAAAAGCTCAAAAATGCAATAAAAAGGGCTTTTTGACCTAAGATTTGCGTTTTACCTAGTTTTTCTTTAAAATCAAAAAATGATATGGGTAAAATGCACTCCAGAAAAACAACGATATGTGTATATTCATATTGCGTTTTTCGAATTTTAATCCCCCCCGCCCCTCAATTTTGGTTTAACCTCTCCTCACTCCGGACCAACTTGCCGGAGCTTTGCTTTAATTTTGCTCTAATTTTCTGCATAATACAATTTATTGTTTACAAACTGTTTTGAAATTAATTTTAAAGAAATACTAAAAACTGTTCCAAAACTATTAAAGTAATTTGAAATTAGTTTAAGGTTAAAAAAGCTTTAGATTTGACGAAACATCATTAAGATAATTGATAGCGCCGACATTGTTTACACATTAATTTTGAAACAGGATAGACTTTTAATACTTATGAAGTAGTATATTATGAATGATGCCACAATATACTATTTTATTTTTCTACATATTGATTTAAATGTAAAGACGAATATTTTGTACAAATAAATTTATGATCAATACGATTTAACAAAAATGTAAGTGATAGAAAAGCAAAATAACATTATATTGTATAACAAAACTGAATAAATCTTTCTTGCTCAGAAGTTACTAATAAATAAAACAATATACAAAATACTGTTTTCTTTACGACTTTTTAGATTAAAAGTATAACAACACTAACAAGTAATTTATAATGTAAAACACACACTAAAAGATATTATTCGTTTAAAAGAATTTTTTTAGATGTCAACAAAAAAAAATAAAAAAAATCTTTAATAAACCTTGAGCGATTGATTAAACAGCCGATATCTGGAAAAAATAGAATGGAATTTCTTATAATCGATTTGCTCAAAAATTTTTTTAACTTCCCAAATGCTCTTACCTAAATTATAATTCTGCATGAAAAACTTTAACATTTTAACAATAAATAGTCCCCGAAAAACCATATTTTCACCTAGCCTTTTTGTATAGTTAAAAAGTTTTTAACAGTTTTTTTGTAATTGGAAATTATGATTATAATACGCTATTTCTAATTGGCCGTATACACCGCAACAAGAAGTCTCCGTTGATTTTATATTCTTAATTAACATTACTGCGCGTAACCCCAAAGACAGTCCATTAAATTCGTGTAATATTAAAAAAGACATGATTTTGAATGATTATCGATAAGGGCCCTTACTTGCACATTTAAAATGTTCAAAAGATACGTATGAAGTAAAGCAGCCATCAGAAATTCCACACAAACAATACGACGGGGTCGATCCTTTGTTTTTTCGCAATACAGACAAGAGTTTCTTAAAAACACCAACACGGTTAGGTTTTCAATTGCACGCATGTACATTCCGATTCAATAAAGTTAGTTTGTAAGTTCGGAGACGGTCCCTCAATTCCAGCTAACCAAATTTCAAACGAGAAAGAGTACTAATATGTGCAATGTGGACAGCGCTGTTCGTGAGATGTCACAGATGCCGGAGACGGTCCCTACATTCCGCGCAAAATAAATTTCGCAAATTTCGTAAATTCCAAGACGGTCCCTCACAATGTCTGCCAATAAATGCATTATGGAGAAAGTCCCTCCGTAGCCAGTTTATCCCACTCTCAATTCCTCGGCGTTCCTCTGACACTCCCGTGCGGTGTTGCGTAGCCGGGGGTTGCCCTCGGGGTCCCGCTCCCGACTGCCATACTCCTCGGGGTGGTGCTCCCACCGGGGGTTGCCCGGGGGGTCCCGCTGCCCAAAACCGTACTCCTTGGAGTTCCGCTTCCAACGGCCATACTCCTTGGCGAGGCGCCCCCGCCCGGGGTAGCTCGGGGTGTTCCGCTACCCACGGCGGTGCTTCTCGGGGTCCCGCTCCCCCCGATCGTACTCCGGGGGGTAGCTCCTCCTCCGGGGGTGGCGCGGGGGTTCTGGTGCTTGCGGGCGCCGGCCCAATTGCGTGCGGCGTCTGCCCAGTCCTTGGCTGCCGCGGGGGCTCCGCCCCGCTTGCGCCCCCCACTCGAGCCCCCTCCACCGCTGCCCCCGAAGGTGTCTGGGGTGCTGGGAGGGGCGAGGCCGTCCGGTTGCCCCGTCACCCATTCCTGGAAGGAGAAATTGGGCATCGGCGCTCCAGCCGTCTGCATTCCGAATTGACTCGGCGGACCCATCATACCCGCATTGAACATCGGCGGCGCCTAAAAATTTAATTTAGCATAAAAATGATAAACAGCAGTATTTGGCAGACCAAACGGTTTTATAACGCGAAAATGCTGTCAACGTGTGTAACAACTATTAAAACCTCGATTATATATACTAAATTGACTTTGTGTGTACACCATTTTCACACAGTAAAAATAGCAGGGACAAATTGCGGTCTCAAAATCCTCTTTTCCATAAAGAAATCTCCCATCCTCAAAATTATTACAAGTTTTTAAACCTAGCCAATTTTCTTTTCAATTTGCATAATACGACAAACGGCATTTTCTACAAATTAGTAAAGTTCACTGCCCCCGGGGTTTTATTGGGGGAGGGGCAAATTTCAAAATAAGAGAGCACGGGGAGTGGCGAATTTTTTTGAAATGAGGTGAGAGGGGCAAGCAGGGGAGAAAGAGAAAAAAAAAACAGAAAAGAGGACAAAAAAAGGGAAATTTAAATAAAAATAAGTCAAAATGGTTTAAAATGCATTAAAATAGGCTGCAAAAATTTTGCGAAAATAACTCAAAAAAATAGCGCAATAATTTTTTAGTACTTTTTTTAGTTTGGGCTGGGAGGGACAATAAAACGGGGGGGAAGAGCACAGCCACTAATATAGCGAGGGGATGGGGCCTTTCAAGATTGTGCACAATTCTGTTTTTACACAATTGTGCATAATTTGTGTTCTCAGTGATTTCTACCAACAGAGTTGTTGGTAGAAATCACTGAGGGACAGTGGCGTACATAGATGAACAAGGGGGGGGTTAGGGTGGGGTCTACCCCCGTGGCCTTGAAATTTTGGGGCCCCCCCAGAAAAAAATCCAGGGGCCCCCTTCCCCCAAATTTTGAAATTTTTTACCCATGACCCCCCTCTAGATTTTAAAATCTGACCTCCCTTCTCCTTTCAAGAAAATTTTAAGTACTTCTTTTATACTAAATTTTCTTCTAAAAACGTGAATTTTTAACACAAATTCATGTTTTTACACCCTGTTTATACCTAAATATCGCTTTTTATTCAATAAAATGTAGTATTATCTTATAAAAAACTATTATTAAACATTTAATGGTTTAAAAGTATTTTGTTTCGAAAATTGGATCCCACCTGACCCTCCTCTAGGTTTTAAAATCTTCCACCCCGGGTCGACCCCCCAGAAAGCTAGGGGGGTTCGATTCCCCCTGGGACCCTCTCCTAGATTTTGCAATGTCATTTACCTGGGGTAAACACCCCCTCCTAGCTTTTTGGCCGTGTTCATCTATGGTGGCGTAGCCAGGGTTTCATTTGGGGGGGGGGCGGTCTGGGAGGAGAAGAAGTGCCACAAAAGCGGCGCGCAGCACCGCCGCCTGCGCCGCGTAGCGGCGCCAGCCGACGCAAAGCGTCGTCCAGGTGGTCTGGGGGTGCCCCCCGCCCCCCTAGAAAAAAATTCAGGGGGCCCCCCTCCCCCAAATTTTTTACCCCCTGACCCCCCTCTAGATTTTAAAATTTGACCCCCCCCCTTCCCCCTTTCAAGAAAATTTTAAGTACTTTTTTTATACTAAATTTTCTTCTAAAAACGTGAATTTTTAACACAAATTCATGTTTTTACACCCTTTTTATACCTAAATATCGCTTTTTATTCAATAAAATGTAGTATTATCTTATAAAAAAACTATTATTAAACATTTAATGGTTTAAAAGTATTTTGTTTCAGAAATTGGACCCCACCTGACCACCCTCTAGGTTTTAAAATCTTCCACCCCGGGTCGACCCCCCCTAGAAAGCTAGGGGGTTCGACTCCCCCCCCTAGGACCCCCCTCCTAGATTTTGCAATGTCATTTACCCGGGGTAAACACCCCCTTTAGCTTTTTGACCATGTTCATCTATGGTGGCGTAGCCAGGGTTTCATTTCGGGGGGAAGCGGGCTGGGAGGAGAAAAAGTGCCACAAAAGCGAGGCGCAGTGTCGCCGCCTGCGCCGCGTAGCGGCGCCAGCCGACGCAAAGCGTCGTCTGGCGGGTCTGGAGAGGTGCCCCCCCAGCCGCCGGAGGCGAAATTTTTTTAAAATATGCACTAAAAACTGCTTAAAAATCGTCCCCTGGTGTTTGCGTGAACATACATTTTACTTTTGATTTTTTACCTAATTTCTGCACAATTATGTCTGATCTTCAAAATTATCAGGCGATGAAATTGTATATAACACAACTATCTATTTTCTGATGTTTTTAAATTTTGCAAATGAGTATGGTGTAAGTTATAATAACAAAAAATATTAATGATAATATTAATTTTACTGTATATGTATAAATCTGTACTTCCCGCGTAGCGGGAAAAATTTTTATAATGATTAACTTCTGATTTTAGAATACACTAAGATTTGTATTAAATTCTTATAACTCAATAGTTGAAAAGTAAAAATCTATACAAACTGCCACGCTTCACCATGGGGGGAGGTGGAAAGGTGGACAACCCCACAAGTGTAAAAACCGTTGTTAAGGGGTTTAAAACAGCCATTATCAAACCTACATATCTTATAATATAAGAGTTTTAACATCTATACAGTATTGCCATTCAATATCTGAGGCAAAGGCACATGCCTTAGCTATGTATTGAATGGTACAATCCATTGAAATTAAAAAAAAACTAACAAAATGATTAATGTACACTTCCCGCGAAGCGGGAAAAATTTTCAGTTTTGTGGGTATTTTTATGCTTTTGGAACGCATCAGAAATGTTTCTGAATTTATATATAAAGAAAAATATTTTCTTCCAAAATTCAAAAAACGTAAAAGCACCCTTACGAAAAAATCGGGCTTCGCTGGATTTCGGGGTAGGGGGCCTGGCTACGCCACTGCTGAAGGATACCGTGTGGCTTCCCTCCCTCCCCCTATGACCCCTGGATGAGAGGTACTCCCTCCAAAACATATCCCCCCTGCACGACCCAAAACTCTTGGTCAGGCCACTCTCCACCCAATCACTGTTTTTGACCCTCCCCGCTTACCAACCATACGCGGACCCGACAACCCCCTCTAAATACAAACACAGTTTTCCTTCGAAAATTTGTTTCAATAAAAACATGAATATAAAATGTTTTAATTGTTGTCTTAGTCCAAGCAAAGCCTTTAATTTAATAAATCAAGCTAAAATTTATTATTATAAACTTTATTAGTGTATTTTAGGGTTAAAACTTAAAACCAAGTAACAGGCTGCCCTCCCTTAAAAGACCCTCCTAACCCATATGCCTAAGAATACGTTTAAAAAATCGCATTCTAGGCCTAGTGTATGCCACCACCCTAACTGTAAAAAAATCTAACACCCTACCATAAAATCTTTTCTAGCCATCAGAGATCGATCGGTGATGTGTATTATGTATGTATGTGGTGGTGGGGGGTAGGGGGCAAGAGAGCGGGGGCCCGCGCCGCGTCGCCGCGGGGCGCCGGGTCGGGGTGGGGGGGGGCCGGGGGCCCCCCGCCCGCGTTTGGAAAAGAGTGTAGTCGCGGTCGGATCCAGTCGCTCCGCCGCGGCGAAGAAGAGGGGGTCAAGTCCTCCTTTTCCTTCCCCCCCCCCCCCCCCCCTCCCTCTTCTTCTTTTCCCCCGCCACCCCAGAAAGGGGGGCCGCCCCCCCCCCCCCCCCCCCCCGCACGGGCCTGTTGTTGTATGAATGTGTGTTTATGGTTGTTGGACTTACCATCGGGTTGGGGTAGGCTCCCATCGGATTCCACGGCGGTTGCATCCCCATCTGGGACGGCGGCCCGGTCTGCTGGTGCTGGGGGTGGTGGGCCGGAGTGGCGGAGATGCGAGAGACGGCGTCGAAGGGAACCGGGGTCTGGGCCGCCTGTCCGAAGTTGGACGCCGCGTCCATCGGCGTCTTCGCCAGGCCCGGAGTCGCCCCTGAACCAAAATAATGCGGCGTTAAGAAACCACTGCATACCATAGGTGGGCAGGGGGATTATACCCCCCAAAATCAGAATTATAGCCGACTTTCCCCTAAAATATGGGGGCTCACAGTACTAAAAACACTAAAAATAGAGTATTTTTGTAGTATATCCCCAAAAACAATTTTCGAACACCCCCCCCCCAATTTCGAGGGTCGGGTATATCCCCTCTAAAAAAAATCCAGGAGGCTGCCCACCTATGGTGTATACACATTGTTCATTATATAATCATAAAATTTATTTAAATTCGTTTGAATTAGAATTTTGCGTCTTATAAGAAGCTAGATTGTATATTTTAAATTTTTCATATACTTGGAACTTTTTGTACTTAACACATTGGGTTTAGTCATTGATCTTGTTATTATTAACAAGCTTCAGACGAAATCTAACAGCGGGGTGTTAAAGTAACCACTTGTTCTTCGAAAAAAAATATAACGTATAAAGAAACATCTGACGCAACTTAATAATAATTGGTTACAACATCCCTGCCCACTTTTTTTAATTTTATTATTCTTCTTTTCTTCCTGGTGGCGAGCAGTTACGTCCTTAATTTCAGCCTGAAGAATTTTAACTTTAGTTAACAAAATTTTTGTTGAACAAACAACATATTTCGTTATTATGAACCATCAACAACAAAATTGTCCAAACAACAAAAAACCCATTCACCTACCTGGAATGGCGTCTCTGAAATGTTCCTTGAACCAGCGGACAAGGTGAGCCATTGATGAGAACACTTGGCGGCGGAAACGAAATCCTTCAGGAGTGATAGACACGTATTCGTGCCGCACTTTTAGCCGCGGCATGTACGACAGCAGGAATTTCCCAGCCAGCTCCCTGCACACTGATAACGCGTAACTAAAAAAATCAATACAATAGGGATGTGCCCAACATCCGCCTCCGCATCCGCGGTCATCCGCACTATTTTTAATATCCGCGTTCTCACAATTTCAGATTTTTATATCGCTTATTTTTACTTTTTAAGTTTTTACCTACACCTATTTTTTCAGAGATTTTTGACCTTTTCTAATTCAACGTTTTGATGTGTAAATAAGTGTTTTATAAATTAACGCTCTAAAATGAAAAAGGCTTATTTTGCCTAACATTATCACGAGTCTAAAAACCCTCCTGCTTTTTATAGAAAGAATGCAAATAATCAGCTATTTTTTAAGCTTTTTTGACTAAAACTAAACAGAAATACAGGGACTTCAACACGCACTTTCGATCTTTTTAACGCTAAGAACAAAAATTTTAAAAAAATCAATTTTCGACTTACGGTATTCTATTCGGTTGAGCTGATTTTTCATCGCTGAGTTTCTTTTCCACCTGCTCCCGGGGCGGCGAGTCCAGGGTCGTCGGCTGGAAATAGCGGAAGTTTAGGATTTCCCGGGCGTTAGCGGCCAGCGGCTGGATGTGTCGGGCGATTATTTCGTCCAAATCCTCGAATTCCTGGAAATAGCCGGCCTAATTAGGCGTGTGAGAAGTATTTTTAATGAATTTGTGTTGGCATAATACTGTTGTAATTCGCACCTACGGGGGGGGGGGCTAATATAATAATAAAAATAATAATACTATTATCTCCAGATAGTATTATTGTGAACGTAATAAACCCAAAAATACGCCTAACTTTAAATAAACCTTACTGGATAGATTGATTTTATGGAATTTATAAATATCGTAATTTTCCATAATTAAGAAATAAAACTCTCCTTAAAAACCTAAAGAGAAGTATTTTCAATTAAAATTAACCAGATAAAAACACACACATTTTAAAAATTAAAATTTAACAAACTTACTTCGTCCCCGATCCAGAGGGACTTTCCCAGGCTGAAAGGTTTCTCTTTCCCTTCTTCCCGGACGTCAATATGCTGGTAGACACCCTCTGTTACTTTCCAGGTGACCGTCAGATGATCTGCGCCCTAAAAAATATATATAAATTAAAAAAAAACCTCCATAGAATTAAAATAAAAATCAGAAAAATATTTTTTTTATCAAATCTAACACAAAGAAAACCGTCATCAATAAAACTAGAAAAAAATTTAACAGAAAATTCCTATTTTTTATTTTTAGAAAATTAACCCTGAAAGTCATTGTAAATTATAGGTCTTAGGTATAACCCACCTAAATACCACTCAGAAATGGGGCAAAAAGGATTAACTCCCCTATTTTAGATAAATAAAGAAAAAAATGTCTTCCATATGACTTCTTACTTGCTTCCAAACTTAATTTTTGATGCTAAAATGGATGTTTTTTTTTTTTCTTGTTTTTTTTTTTTTTTTGTTTTTTTCTTTTTTTTTTTTCTTTTTTTTTTTTTTTTGTTTTTTTTTTTTTCTTTCTTCTTCTCTCCTCTCTTTCTTCTTTTTCTTTTTTTCTTTTTCTCTTTTGCTTTTTTTCTTTCATATATTCATTCGTCCTTTTTTTTCTATGTCTCTGTCTCTTTTTCTCCTTTCTTGTTTCTCGGTTTTCTTCGTTTGCTGCCTTATCTCTCGTCTTCTTTGTCTTTTTCCTGCCTTTATTCTTTTGTGCTGCGTTCGTCGTCCTGTGCTGCCCGCTTTTTTTTTATGTTTCTCGTATGTGTTGCGTGGATTTCGTATGTGTTTTCCTTGTTCGCTGTTGCGTGCTGTCGTTGTGCGGTTTTCTGTGTGTTCCTTAAGGATAGTTAAATTTTTTGATTTTTTTAACTTGTTTTTCGGGGGTTGATTTAATGCTTGTTTTTTGATTTGGGGGGGGCTAGGGGGGGGTTGGCTCTAGGAGGGACTCTGATTCTAGGTTTTCTTAACACTTAGTCGTCTCTGGGTTGATACGTATTGATATGTAATTTTTTATTAAAAGTTAAAAAAATTAAAAAAAAAAAGTTAAATTAATTTAATAGATTGGGCTTGGCTTCTGTATGCTGGTCTTCGCTCTCCTCGGCTCTGCTTCGTCTTTTATCTGTTAAAGTCTTTTACGATGTTAATGTAGTTTCGCGTCATCAATTCTCGTTGCATTATGAATTTGTTTACGCAGATTTTCATATATATCAATGGAGCTCCGGGTTACCGTTGGCGTTGTTTATTTAAATCGTATGTCTCTGAGAATTAGGCTCGTTAATAATTTTCTCCTTTTCATGTTGGGTTTTCTCGGTTTTTTCTATCGTTTTGCTGCCGGGTTTTGCTCTCGTTTCTTTTGTCTTTTTTATCGCATGCCAAAATTTTATATGTCTTTTGTGAAAAAACTGCGTTGTCGGTCCCTTTGTGGATTGCCCGCTCTTTTTTAAATTTTTATGTTTCTCAATATTGAAAAATGATGTTAGATGAGATTTAGTATGTAGTTTTATTGGTTCCTGTAATGAGTGCTGTAAAGTTGTGCGTTTTACTGTAGTGTTTTTACAATAAAACGCCCAAAAATTGAATAAAAAATGCTTTTTGATGTAGAATTTTTTACCCAAATTTTCTTTTTAAAATTAAAAAAACCATGGGTAAAATTCAAAACTAAGGGCAAAACTATGGGTCAAACCCACTCTAGAAAAAAAAACTCGTTAAGGTACGAATACAACCGTAGTTCCTTTGATTTAAAACCACCTTGGGCCTGAATCGGGGCAGAGATGAACACGGTCAAAAAGCTAGAGGGGTGGGGTGTTTACCCCGGGTAAATGACATTTCAAAATCTAGGGGGTCTTAGCGGGGGTCGCACCCCCCTAGCTTTCTAGGGAGGGTCGACCCGGGGTGGAAGATTTTTAAACCTAGAGGGGGGTCAGGCGGGTTCCAATGTCCGAAGCAAAATACTAAAGTTTAATAATAGTTTTTTTATAAGATAATCATAATAGTACATTTTATTGAATAAAAAGCGATATCAAGGTATAAAAAGGGTGCGAAACATGAATTTGTGTTAAAAATTCACGTTTTTGGAAGAAACTTTAGTATTAAAAACAGTACTTAAAATTTTCTCGAGAAGGAGGGTCAGATTTCAAAATCTAGAGGGGGTCAGGGGTAAAAAATTGGAAAATTTGGGGGAAGTGGGGGGGGGGGGCATGGATTTTTTTCTAGGGGCCCCCTAAAATTCGAGGCTAGGAGGGGTGGACCCTACCCTACCCTCCTCCTCCCCCTTGTTCATATAGGAATCGGGGATCGTATGACCTCCCACACTTGGGGGAAATATTAAACATCAACTGGTCACCTTGGAACTGGGTCGTATGACGCAATCCCCCTGGTCCAAGTTCGCCAGCATTCTCTCTGCGTCTTTGAACGTGATATTGTGAAAATTTGGGTGGGCTATCACCCGCTTGACGTAGGAGACCCGATCTGCTTGTGTTTTAGACAGCTCCTCTTCCCTCCTATCTTCCTCCTCCACTTTGAAGTCGTAATTGGAATCTTTCGGAGGCCTAAAAATGATAAATAATCAAAGGAGACGATTTTGAAATCATGGCAAAAATAACAGCAACAGCTATTTTCTGAGCTTTTTTTAACTTTCCAACTAGCTATAGGTAAGTGAACAAAAAACACTTTTGGGCACCCCCTCTAAAAAAATTTATTAAAGCCTTTAGCTTATTCAAAATAGGTCTATAGGTTTTTTGAGGCGCTTTTTTAGCTTTTGATAACCATTTTTTTAAAAATATATACTATTAAATGAGAAAATTAGAAAAAAGTGTTTTTTTTCGATCACTTTTCCAAAAAAACAAACACTTTTTCCTAAAAAAAAACAACACTTTGAAAATCGGCTCTAACATTTAATTCTTACGCTATTTGAATAAAAATAACTTTTTTAAGCTCTCCAAACGTTTTTCTACCTATATAACCACTTTAAGTTTCATGGTTTTTTTGACTAACATTTAGAAAAAAAAGTTTGAAAAAAATCATTTTTTTTCTCGAAATTTGAAAAAAAAAATTTAGTGATAATTTAAAATTTTAGACCTTTTCCTATTTTTAGAGTAAAAATTTTAGTTTTAATGGATTACATACAACTTTTTACCCCAGAAAAGTTATTTTTTGCAATAATTTTGGATTTATTAAAATTTTTACATTGAGAAAAAAAGTTCGAAAAATATGATTTTCACTTTTTTGTCTATAATTGTAATTTTTTGTCAATTTTAGAGCTACAAAAACTATTTTTATTAAATCTACGCATTTTTTTACCCCAGAAAAGCAGTTTGGAAAAATATTTTTGACAGTCTAGTGATTTTATGAAAATCTTAAACTTTGGACATAAAATTATAATAGTGAGCAGAAAAACATGAATTTTGAAATTTTGATAGAAAAACATAACATTTTCTTGGCTAAGGCTCTGTTTTTGAACTCGGGAATTATTTTTAACAAAGCCGAACAAACATTTAAGTAAATAAAAATAGTGATGAAATATTTTTTTTAAAATGTTTGTAACATATGACAAGTAATTTATTTTAAATGCCGTTCTTTATATGTTTTTGAAGTTCAAACACACTTTTAGAAGTTGTTATTAAATTTTAAGTGATTTTCATGGTGTTTTTTTTTTTGGAAAACGCACTCAAATTTGTTCACAGCGTTTTTCCAAAAAAAAACAACCTACTATAAAAAATTGGTGAGACTAGGTTAAAAACCAAGATTACCACGTGAAAGAGCTAGTCTTAATCGTTTAGGATGGTAATTTTCATGCATGTAGCTCTAAAGGGTAAAAAATACCGATATTCCAAACACAGCATAGGTGAACTCGTTTTCGAGAAAAAAAATTCAAAATTTTTAAAATTTCAAATTTATTTATTTTTCAAATTTCGGGGTTAAAATAGGTAAAAAACAACTTTCCCATGCTAATTTTTGGTGTATATTCATTAAGACCTTTAAATTTGAGTTTTGAGTTGTATTTAAGGAGATATGGGGCTGTTTTTTTTTTTTTGGAAAAAATCGGATGTTTTTTTTGTTCACTTACCTATAAATGAAAATAAAAAATAATTCCTAGTCACCGCTCTACCTAAAACAAAAACGAAGTTTTCCCTTCATTTGTTTCTAATAATCACTATAATGGGACCTAATTTATTTTTGGAAGTGCTGGATTTAGATACCTATATTGCATTCTGGTCGAAAAAGCCTTAATACGACAATGATATAAGAGAGCAAGGCTCCGTGACAAAAAATACTAACAAATAAAAATAAACAAACCTAAATTGAGCTTCAGTATCTGCCAAATCAGAAGACCGGCAGCTTAACTCCGCTTGGAAGCGATCTGTATCCACTTTTAGCACACGGCAATACACTGGCATATTTGGCTAAACAAAAAAGCACAAAAATATACTAAAACTTGTATGCTTCGATAAATATTTAATACCATAGGCCACATAAACATACTACCAGGAAGATTATGCTACCAAAATTTAATAAACTAACTATTCAGTCCTAACTAACTATTGTGTGAATAAAATCGTCGGTTGCAAAACTAGTGTATTAGTGATTTTTCAGGCCTTCGGACTGCGGAACGGAGCTCTGGAGAACCCTTACATTAGAGCTAAACTAAACCTCCGCTCTATTTTTTTATTATATTTTTTTAAAAGGCGGAGTACCAACTTTTGATCTTAGGTTTGTCCCCCTGTCCTTAAAAAAAATTGCAGGCGATAATAAGTTAAGTGAGTATGAATCGGGAAGCGAGAAGGGGGTTGGTTGGCTACCCCGGATACCCCGACTCTTTGTGAGAGCTACCTACATAGGGGTTGACACCTACCCCCTAACGCTCTAGAGAGAGAGAGAGTCAAGCCTGGGTAGACCAGTTAGAAATCTAGACAAGGGGGAGTCAAGAAGTTTCGGTTCACAAACAGAGTTGTTTAAATCATTGATATAAGTTCTTAGCGCTAATATAGCATTTTTCTGTTACTAGGTTTTTCTTAAATTTTACTAATTCACAAAATTATTGAAAACAATTTTATTTTTCGTAGTTTTTGTATCGCGATACTTTAATTTAAATAAATAGGTTTAAAATTTCCCGACACCGAGCTGTTTCCGCGCCGCGGACCCTCTAACCAAAGGAGCGGACTTGATGCCGCTCTTAACTTACCAAAACTCTCTCGTTCGGATTCTCCACGTGTTTGTCGGATATGTACTTGGTGGGAATGAAGCCCGTGATCCCGTTTTCCAGCCGCACTTTCACACCCACCGCCTGACCTGGGCAGTCACGATTGTCAAAATGGGTCCAGACCTGGAATTAATTATTAGTTAATTTAGTATGACAGATATTTTGTTAATTACATTTTTTAAAATATAATAAGTACTAACTATAATTGGTTAAATTGAGGCAGTGAAACTTATTTTCGCATTTCTTTCAACTCTCCAGTGTCCAGCCCTTTAACACTCGCTGCCCTACAGACCAATTCATCCGATTATTAAACTAAGCTCACAAAATATCGTCTTTTAAATAAATCAAACGTTTATAAAAAAATTGAAACTAAATTAAAAAAATTAGACATGCATTTAATTGAAGCGAAAGAGTGTGTTATCAGCTACCATGCTATTTGCTCATTGTAAACTAGCTGTATTCTTTGTATTCAAAATTGAAATATACCGGGCAGGGCCAGGGCGCTATTTCATAAAAACTTAACAACAATCGATTTCTTTGTTAAAATCCGTTCTTTCTACGTGATAATGTCTTCGCAGACCTGTGCACTACTACTCCCCCGGGGTTTTATTTGGAGGGGGGCAATTCCAAAACGGGGGGCACGGGGGGCAACTTTTTTGAAACGAGGGAGGGCAATAAAACGGGAGGGGAAAGCAGGGAGAAAGAAAAAAAGAAAAAAAGGAGGGAAAAAAGAAGTGAAAAGGGAGAAAAAGAAAAAAAAGCGAAAATAAGGTAAAAATAGCTCTAAAATGGCTTAAAATACATTGAAATAGGCTGAAAACTGCAAAAAATTGGCGATAATGGCGTCATAATAGGTCAAAAATGGCGTCATAATTTTAGGATACTTTTTCCTTTTTTTTGGGGGGGAGGGCAATAAAACTGGGGAGGGACAAATCCTCCAATAAAGCGGAAGGGGCATTTTCAGACCGTGCACAGGTCTTTCTTCGTGTCGTATTTCCGTGGATCTCACAAAAAGCAACTCACCTCGCTCAACTCGGAGAAGTCATTCTTCAGGCAGAGCGGGCACTGCCACAAACCCGTTTGATCGTCTCGCACCGGATTCGTTTCCGCCAGCTGACTCTCTTGGGGTCGGCGGTACACCACGTGCATTACGCGGCCCATTACCAGCTTCCCTGAAAACACTCTGCAGACTGGAATTAAAACAAAAAAAAAACCGGGAATCTTCATTAACACACATAATTCAATAATATGCATTGTGATAAACGATATTTTTCAAAGTTTTTTTATATTAATATGCTAATCAAAAAACCATGAAACTTAAAGTTGTTATATAGATAGAAAAAGGTTTGGAGAGCTTGAAACTACTATTTTTATTCAAATAGCTTAAGAATTAAGTGTTTTAGAGCCGATTTTTGAAGTGTTTTTTTTTTTGAAAAAGTGACCAAAAAAACACCTTTTTTTTCTAATTTTCTCATTTAATGGGATTGAAAAAATGGTTATCAGAAGCTAAAAAAGCGCCCCAGAAAACCTAGACCTATTTTGAATAAGCCAAAGGCTTTAATACATTTTTTTTGAGGGGGGTGCCAAAAAGCGTTTTTTTGTTCACTTACTTTTTTTAGTTCATTTATAATGTTCTTCAAGAATGTCAAAAAACAAGAGTAGCGAGCGACACATGGATGGTTCATATCGCTTTAAACAGCACAATAGTCTAATATTAGATTAATATTACGATTACTCTATTAGGTGAATGTGGTAGGCATAGCTGGAAAACAGGAAAATCGGACATACCACGTTACGACAATTTTGAAAGCAAGAAATTTTTTAGAATTAGAATTCGGAGATTTTTACTTCCTTACGGCATACGTAGCCATAGCCACAGGTCCGCTACGGGGAGGGTTTACCCCCGGGTGGTAGGCCAAAATTTTTTAGGGGAAGGGTCCGGGGGGGGGTTCGGACCCCCTGGCTTTTTAAGAGGGGGGGGTCGACACCGGGTGCGAGATTTAAAATTGAGGGGAGTTGTCAGGGGGGCATACATGGGCACTGGGGGGAGGGGAGAGGTAAGGGAGGGGGTTAAGCCCCTCTAAATTCTGAGAAAAGGGGTTTAACCCCAACACTTAGAAGTGGGGGGGGAGAAAAGGTTAACCCCACCAATTTTGGAAAAATGAAGAAAAAAGTCTTTAAAATGACTTATAACTACAATACAACCAGGAAATCTATAGATCTATGAATTATTAGGAAACTAATTATTTGTAAACAACGCATTAACATTGGAATGATTAGAAAAAACGTTAAAAACTTCATTGTAATGTGTTGCAATAGCAAACTTGTTAAAGTAATTTAAAAAAATAAAATATGTCTAAACATAGATGAACACGGTCAAAAAGCAAGGGGGGTGTTTACCCCGGGTAAATGACATTTCAAAATCTAGTCGAGGGGTCCTAGAGGGGGGTCGAGCCCCCCTACCTTTTTGGGGGGGTCGGGTCGACCTGGGGTGAAAGATTTTGAGACCTAGAGGTGGGTCAGGTGGGATCCAATTTCCGAAGCAAAATACTTCGAAACCGTTAAAGGTTTAATAAAAGTTTTTTTATAAGATAATACTACATTTTATTGAATAAAAAGCGATATTCAGGTAAAAAAGGGTGTAAAAACATGAATTTGTGTTAAAAATTCACTTTTTTGGAAGAAAATTTAGTATAAAAAAGTACGGTACTTAAAATTTTCTCTAAGGGGGAAGGGGGTCAGATTTCAAAATCTCGAGGGGGGAGGGGGGTCAGGGGTAAAAAAATTCGAAAATTTGGGGGAGGGGGGCTGGATTTTTTTCTAAGGGGGCCTAAATTTCGAAGCTAGGAAAGTGGACCCCACCCTACTCCCTCTTGTTCATCTTTGTCTCTACAGCCCCTCTAATGTCTTTATTTAGAAAATTACGCCTTATAACGTTATTAAAAAAACAAAGCGCCGTCAAAGGCTCTAAAGCCTTTTTTCTGGCTTTTTGGTCCTAAAAAGTCAGGCTCTTAAGTCCAACTCTGTGACCTCTTGGCTCTTTTGTGTTTTTCATGATTATCTCCCATTTGGCTCTTTTGTCCCTTTCGTTCTGGCTGCTTAGCTCTTAAGTCCCCTTTTTTCCGGCTCTTTAGTACCTAGCTCTAACGTCCCATGGCTCTTCTGCCCTGTTACCATTTTATTGCCCCCCAATAAAACCCCGGGGGGCAGTGCTCAGGTCTGTAGGTCACTTATTGACTTTGGGAATTGCAAAATATGGTCTGAGCATAAGTGGGCAGGAGGAGGGCGTTTAGCGGGGGTTATACTGGGGTACGCCGAAATTTTGAGGGGGGTGGGTATAAGTTATACCCACCCCCACCCCCACCCCCTCAAAATTTTGGTGTACCCCAGACATCCCCCCAAGAAAAAAAATTTAGGGGTTCCCAATACTAGAACGC
>JASAMX010018048.1:0-16435 GCA_030248175.1 Microlaimidae sp. YZB2_3 | reverse complement strand
TTGGTTTTTTTTAGTTTTATTAACTTGTATTTTTAGTGTACCAATCGACCAAAGTCACATAAAAAATAATTTGCATAAGCATGGTTGGCACGCAGGTGATTGTCCTTTCGTATGATGTTTGTTTCAGTAATAGTATCTTTAGCAATTTTCGCCCGGTTTTCCAACAAAAAGATTTATATGCTTTGACGTAATGCCCCTTTTAACCAAACCGTATGTAAATTATTCCTTATGTGACTCTGGTCGTTTAAGTAAAGCATATGCATATGCGATAGCTGTTTTTTTGAATTTATGAGATATAAAGCACATAAAATAAATATAGGGGTTAAAGAAATTTATTTTTCAACTAAAATCCAATGATAGGAGGCGCAAAGAATGCAGCTCGGTTTTGTTTTTACGTTGTTTTTGAATGCAGGTATTTTCTTTGCTTATAACGATTCGCGGAACGAAAAGGGTGAAAGATAGGTAGAAATCCAATGTTAAGTGGTCGCTCAATATAAAAGGCACGCACAAATTCCTTTTTTGTAAATCCAAAAGTTTCTAAGAAAATGCGCCATTTTTATCTAAGTCAATTGAATAAAATCATCTTTATGTATTTTTATCTGATTTTTAACCTTACTTGCTTAATAAAACCTAAAAAATTGACCAATCATTTGCAATTTTAGCATTTTGATTAGGTTCTATTAAAAAGTTAGTACTTTTATTGAGTTGATTTGAAAAAACTGTTGTAAATTTTTAAAAAGAGAGAACTTTAATTTCAAAGGATTTTTGCCAAAATCCGTATATCTCAACAAATTTAAAACGAATTTAGTCATGGAAGCTTTTTTCCTATTTTTTAATACAGGACAAATTCTTCTAATAAAACAATTTTAGTCATGAAAACTTTTTCCTATGTTTTAATAGAAGACAAATTCTGTATATAAACAATATAACTGAATAACTGAATATAAACAATACTCCTGTATATTTGGTGCTTTGCTTAGTGTGCAATTAATTTTTTATAATTAAAAAAAAATCAAATTTAATACTTCAGCTTTTAATTACCTGTAGACTTTTTTCTGTAAAATACTGTTAATATATTTTTAGAAACTATCAATTTATGTCAATTTTAATGTCGAATTTTAATTTTAATTTATTTAAGATACTCGTATTTTTAAACAAAATATCATATAAATATTATTCAACGATTTAAATTTAAGAAAATTTAATTTAAATATTTAGAAAAAACTATAAAATTCTAAAAAAAAAGGCTTTCATTTTTGGTTTTTAAGATTTATTAATTCCATAAGTTTTATTTTTTGTATAAGGTTTATTTTTGTAAAAATTATAAAAACAAACAGTATTTTAATTGAGCGTAACTAAATTATCAGAATTTTGTTATTTATATAATTTTTAAATTCAGTGTGATATGTTGTTGATTTCAAATCTTAAAAAATAAATGTGCTCAAAACTAGCGTATTTTTAGGTTATAGCACATTTATGTATTACGATTTGAAATAAATCAATATATTTTTGATTTTTGAATTATTTCTTGTTAGTAGTTTTTTATATTGGTTATGCAATTTTTAGCTATTTTGCTTTTATTGCTTTATCATAAAAAATATGGCCGTGTCAACGTTGGTAGAATTCCTAAACGCCAATACTGTAGGGTTTTTGGGATAACCTACCATTGTTAATTATTAATTTTTACAATGCAAAGTATAGATAATTTGATAAATAGCTTTGTGCTGTATTTGTATATTAATTTTGCATTCTTTACGAATTTTTTGAATTTTACTTACAATTAATATATTAATATAACCATTTTTTTGCTTGAGTTGTTTAATACTTTAAGCTATATATAGCACAAAAGGTTTTGTCTTATATCTCTTGAATATCTTTCAGCTTATAAATTATTTTCCTAAATCTAACAATATGCTTACCTTTTAAAATCGGAAATGCCAGAGCTTATTTGCAAAGTAAAAGATAAGAATAATAATAATAGTCTAGACTATAGACATCGCGTTTAAAGGTGCGGTACTAAATCAAAATTTTTTCTTTTCGATTTTGATGATTTTTTGTAAAAATTTCGCCCCTGCCCCCAATAACCCACAAAAATTTTGTCATCAAAATATTACCACTGATTCAGGAGATACACAGGACCCGCAAAATGGTGTTTTTCGATAATTCTGTACTTGAAAGATTGCTCAATTGGTATAAAAATTTAAGTTACAAAATATGCACTCAAAGAAAGCGGCTGCTTTCTACTTTAATTTATTACCTTGGTTGTTAAGATTAGTGCAGTATTTGTTGAGATATTGTGTTTCCCGTAAAAAAAACTTGATTTTTTTGCTAAAAACACAAAATGAAGGAAAAAATATTGGGCAAACACAATCCCGATTTTGGCGGTGCGTTTAACACTTAAAAATTTTCGCGCGGGTAAAAATAATTTTTTCACTATTTTCGCATTAAAAATGATCTAATAAAGCGTTCTCAACAATTTTTCTAAACCAAAAATTCCTTATAAAGATATAAAGACAAAAACAACGAAATTACTTTAAAAACAAAAAGTTGTTGATTAGCTAACAAATTTTATTATTCCTATATGCTTGAAAAATAAAAATATTCCGTTTTTATTATTATAACATTAAATTAGCTAAAAAAATTTATTATTCCTATATGTTTTAAAAAGAAAAATTTCTAGGCTATTTAAATCACATTTGATTGGACATTAATATGAATCATAACTTGAGCTTTTGATAAAAAAAACTATAAAGATTCAAGTGAAAATGGTAAATTTGAAGTGAGCGCTGAAAGTAAAATTATTAGTTTTGAAATTAAAAAAAAACCAAAAAAAAGTTTTTGTAAAAAATTTAATTATTGTTATGCTAATTTAATGAAAAATCAAAAAAATGTATTAACCAGAGATTGAACTCGATGTTTCATGTCTAGTGCAGGCAAACTTAAATCACTAGTAACCCCCATAACGGCCGCTACTCGCTCAGCAACGGGAAGTTTGCTCACCAAATGGTACGGGGTCTTTAGAGCCACAAGCAGGGAACTTGGAACCATGGAAAATTTTGTGGGAATTTGAATGGTAATGGGAACTTGGAGCATTTAAAAAAAATATTGGTTTGGGGTTAGATTTAGGCTTCGCTTAAGCTTAGGTAAACGTTTTGGCCATTTTTATTTTCGGCTCCAAGTTCCTCACCTACGACTCCAAGTTTTCTATTTTTGGCTCCAAGTTCCAGATCCAAGTTTCCAAAGCTCTATCGACCCTGAATCCGACAAATCACTTCCGTCACTTTGTTTTTTTAGCAAAAAAAATCGAGGATTTTTTGTACGGAAAACACAATATCTCAACAAATAATTGACCAATTTTAACAATTTAGGTATAAAATTAAAGTAGAAGAGTAGCCGCTTTTTTTAAGTGTATATTTTTTAACCTCATTTTTTATACTCATTGAGCAATCAATCTTTCAAGTACAGAATTATCGAAAAACGAAATTTTTGGGAGGTCATATCTTCTGAACCACTGGAGATATTTTGATGAAAAAAATTTTTGGGCTATTGGTGTTGGGGGTAAGGTTTTAACAAAAAATCATCAAAATCGAAGACAAAAAGTTTGACTCGGTATCGCACTTTTAAGGTTCTAAAATTAAAATAAAAATTTATAAAAATTAAAATGAAAATAAAAATCTAACTAATGCAAAACCTTAAATTATTTCTATTGTGTTTATCTATACAATCAACTATGTAATATTGTCTTTTTAACTGCTTTTAAAACATAAAAAGGTTTTAAAGGTCTATCAATAAATTTTGTTTGCATTAGCAGTTAGTCATAAATTTTACCCTAAAAACAAACAACGAAAAGGAAAATTTTAAGTTATTCAAATATAATATTCTTTCATAGATCTGTTAGCACGGTTTTATATTTTCTTTTTGTTAAGTATTTATGGTTGAATTATATCTGGCTGACGCTGAAAATAAGAATACACACATAAAGCGACTAATTAAAATTGTGCGGTAATGACGTTTTTTTTTAAATACAAATGAGAACGCAGAATTTTTTTAATTCCACTTTTCACAACAAATATACAAAAATTAACCAACTTTATCCCTTAAAAAAATTCATTTAGGTTCCAAATCAAGTAATTTGATAAATAATTATTGAAATACAGTTTTTAATCTTTGTTATTAATCCGCTTTAGTGAAAAATTTTGAATGTTTTTGTTGTTAAATAGTCGATTCATTACTGCAAATATCGCGGTCATCTAGATTTTACTTGCCTATAATTTTTGTTATTATTTATATAAAATATTGTTAGGCGGTTTTTTTTGCTTCAACTATTTTTTTTGAAAAAATTTTGCTTACATTTAAAAAAAAATGTTGGTTTTTTGTAAGAAAAAATATTTTTTTCCAACAAAAAAATAATTTGTGTAGCAATATTTATAGACAGAAATTGAATAGTATCGTAACGTCTGTAAACGTATGGTACTGTTATGTTGTGGTGCATGACAGAACACACATTGGGAAAGATATTAGTTAAATCACTCTGGTTAATGATATCTCACAGATTGTTGATGTATTTTTTATTTCAAAATGTCGGTAAATTAGATTTATATATTTCTATACAAAAAAAAATTATTGTCACACAAATGAAAAATATAAGCGTGGATATTTAAAATTGATGGAGCCGCGGAAACTTGAATAGCGAACTTTGAGCCGTAAGTAGGGAACTTAGAGCCAAAAACGAAAATCATTAAAATCTAAACTTAACCTTAACCAAAAGTCAAATCATTTTTTAAATTTAGTTTTATTGAATCAAGTTTACTTTTTGGCGGCTCTAAGTTCCTAATATTTTGTCGACGGCTCCAAGTTTCTACTTACGGCTCCAAACACACTGTAACGAGCGTGTTATTTAAGTTGCATGGTTTTACTTTTACTTTCAACCATAAGACCAAAATAGGAACAAAAGCAACCAGGCACTGAAAAATTTAAGCAGCCAATTTTATTTAAAAATTTGGTCGGTACAGAAATTGAACCTCTAACCTCCATAATCAACTTTGGCGTGCTATCCATTCCACCACAGATCGGACAGACGAGATTAGGAGAAATTCGCCTTTTATTAACGTTTTTGCTTTGAGTTTCACAAATGAAGAGTGGAAAGGAAACAAACATACGTGGAATGTGGCACGCGGCCATAAAGTAGAGAAATTTATTCAAGGGATCAAAACGCATCATTTGTTTTTTTGATGTGCATCAAAGATAAATTGGAGAACTTTAATTGGCATACAATTATTTATTATATTTTAGCTTTTTTTTCACAAACTTGTTTCCTCTGATAAAAATAAATTTTTTTTGTGTTCACTTGTGGTCGCCTTGCTTTCGTTCATTTCGGTACACGTGAAATTCCCGTAAGTTGTTCTTTCTTATGAGGAACTTGACGACATTAATATGTTTATATGATTTATTACCACTAAGCGTGTTTAGTTTAAGTCGCCTTTTTTTAAGTTTAAGTCGCCACTCTGCTCTTTTAAGTCGCCAAATGGTGTCATCTGTCTGATTGAATCGTCACTTTTTTTACGGACGCTGGTTTGCAAAAAGAGGAGACTCGTCTCTGCACTTAATAATGCCCAAACGGCGGAACAAAAGGAAGGAATGATGTGTCACATTGAAAAGAGCATCACCCCTTTGCCCCTGGGGTCCTTATTGTTGCTTCCGCAATTTTTTTTTCGTCAATTCGGAACTAATAAATATTACCACTTTTGTTGCGCGTATATTTTCTAGACCTAACTTTTGCAGTGATTTGACTGCTCTCTGCTGCATTACGGCATGATGGAAAATTGAATAAAGTCGTTTTCCCTAAACACAATGTTCCTTCGAGTGGTATGAATTAATATAATGTATTAGTGTCGAGAAGAACAAAAGTGAGTTGCACTAGTGATATGCAGATAAGTCGAAATTAAAAATTTTTTCAGCAAACATGGCCTATATTTTTAAATATACTCAATTCAAATGTATATTAAATACATTTCAAATTTAATCAATAGTTTGCAAAAATTATTTTTGTGCCTTGCATTGAAAATCTAAGTGATTTTTTTAAATTTTTTATAAAAAAAACGTTTGTGCAACATTGATTTAAATTATCCTCCATTTTTTATCAAAATTAAAATTTTGTTTTTAAATAATGATTTTAAAAAATGTTTTCTATGCTTAACTCAAAAGTGATAAACGAAAAACGAAGGAAAATCCAACAAATGTTGAAAGGGGGCTATCCTAAAAATTAATTAAACTCGTTAAAAGTAGATCATTTTTTGTGAAACTTTGTAAAGAAATAAAACTGAGAGCACAAAACACAAGTTTTAAAGTAGATTTAATTTCAAACAGTATTTATTGGGTACAAGAATTTTGAACAAAAAGTGAGTAGGTGAAATTAGACGTTTTTTGTGGTGAACTTTTATTATCGTCTTTAGTATGGTATGTGTTTTTAATAAATTATTAATATTCAAACAGAAACAATATTATAATTTGAAAACAATTTAAATCACTGTGTTTAGTTCTTAAAAATTTTTAATCAATTTTTTTTTTCAGTTGCATCACCAAAAAAGTGACCATAAAAATATATACAAAGCAATATTATTCATTTTTACCAATATTTTTTTAGCCTTATGCATTTAATCTGGTCGGAAATGAATCAAATATAAAACTTGCAGGCTTCTTTTTTTTATAAATAGTATTAACCCTTTATGATTGTTATCGCAGATCAGAGGCGTAATATGTATCGCGTTTCGTGTCTCAATATATAAGGGCTTTCTGAAGCGCCTTCGTCAAACCAGAACACACAGGGTTTAACATTGAGATGCGCTGGCGCGTTCTTTTTCCGCGTTGCAGACGCGCTTTTCAGCCTAAGAATTCATAAAGGATTAACGCGTTCGTTGATTATTTAATTACTGCTTGCTGATACAGGGAATTTAAAGTCGCAAGCAGGGGATTTGAAGCCGTTGAAAAATCAGATGTTCGAGCTCCAAATAAAAAATTGGTTTGGGCTTAGGCTTAAATCTAGGTTTCAGCGACTTACTTCAATTTACGGTTCTAAGTTCATCACTTATGCCTCCAAATTTTTTTTTCGGATCTAAAATATCTCGGTTTTATCGAATCTAAATCTTCTTTCCAATTTACTGTCTTTATTCAAATAAAACACCCGTTTTTTTAGCTTACTTTCGCACCATTATCATTTTTGTTAAGAGTAAAATTTACTTTTTAGGATACGCAAAAGATCTAATCATTTACTTGTTTCAGCTTTTATCAAAATTTAAAAAAACTACAATAGTTTTTTCTTAATTTTTAATTTTGAATAGTTTTTATTGAATTAATGTTTGTTAAAGTTTTACTTTATAGTGTGTTTTTTTACTTTTTTTGACATAGTTTAAAAAAAATTATAAACATAATCTACTTATATTTATTCACGTGCAAATCCCCAGATATATCAAAAACATTTGAAAAAATGATGTACACCAAGCTTTGGTGTTAAATTGGGATATTTTCGTGCAAATTTTTTTAGTGCCTGCGCCACACTTATTATGATTGGCATCATCGTAAATTTTGCAGTTGTATTAAAAGAAAATTCGTGAGTTTCCGACGGATTTACCCCGATTTAGTTCAGTTTTTAGCCGAATAGTGAGGGCGACCTTCAATGGTGTGTAATTTCCTCTATGAGTCGGTTTAATGTCCGTAATTGGCTATTGTTAAAAGACTGTGAACAATTGACACCTTCCAAAAAATTTGACCCAAGATTTTCTCTGTCATGTAAATTTTTTTTAGATATTAACTAACAGTTAATAGAGATAATTAGGAAATATTGATGAAATATTCAATATAAAAATTATTTGTATTAATTTTGATTTACTTAAAAAATGCTCCTTGGTTTTAAACACCTTAATAAAGATTTTTTTTTAGATTAAAAGCGGAATGTTCCCAAACTAAATCCATTTTAATAAAGCGTCTATAATACACTATTTATACTTATTTCAACATTAATTTCTATAAAATTTAAAAAAAATGCTTGTGCATATTTTTTATGAAAGATATTTTGATTTGAGTAAAAGATGATTTATTTTTAATAACTTTATTAGAATTTTTTAATATATTAATGAAGGCAGAATATGCTTGAATGCATTTTTTACACTCTCGATGCTTAATTCAGTGCTATTTTTAAAGTTAGAATTTTATTTAGCTCCAAATAACAAGAAACTATGGGTTTTAATATAAATTAATTTTTTATTATAGTATTTAATTTGCCATTTTTAAAATTGGTTTTGTTCCTTAAATTCAAAAACTGCCTGCAATTTTAAAAAATTAATTTGAAGTCACCCTAAGGGCTGGTTCATACTTATGACAAAACGTCCTTTGGACTTTGTCCATAGGACGTTTTGTCATAAGTATGAACCAGCCCTAAATGAACCCCCACAATTTATTAGCAAACTCTTTTTAATTGCTGCTGGGAAAAAAGGTATTTTAGATTCGGTTTTAAAGAGTTTTTGTATATTTTTTATTGTGATTTCATATTAATAACAATTTTTTTAAAATATAAAGGAAAAAAATTAGCAAAAATAAATTTCCTATGGTACGGGGTCTTTAGAGCCACAAGCAGGGATCTTGGAGCCATCGAAAATTTTTGGGAACATGGAGCCACGAGCTATGGGAACTTGGAGCCTTTTAGAAAAAACTGGTTTAAGCTTAAATTTAGGTTTCGCTTAGGCTTAGGTACACGTTTTAGCGATTTTTATTTTTGGCTCCAAGTTCCCTACTTAAGGCTCCAAGTTCCCCACTTACGGCTCCAAGTTCCCTATTTTTGGCTCCAAGTTCCAGCTCCAAGTTCCCTAGGCTCCATCGACCCTAAATCTTTCCTATAGGCAAACCACGACTGACCTTTGCATCACTTTTTAAAATAAAGCATTCAAATGTAAAAAAAACCTAATGATAAGTTTACCGCTATTTGTTGTAAGCAATCAGTTCATCATTATAAAAAAGAAATATATCAGTTTGTTTCTTAAAGATTAATACACCTTTTTTAAAGGTTGCAAAATATTATATTTAAAAACATTTAATTTTAGACGTATTAGAACCGCAGGCGTGTTTTTTTGAAACCTTGAAATAGCCTTAAAAGGTATTTTAATAGTCCTTTTTGTTAATGCTGAAATCTTAATTAAAATGTTGTAAAAGATATTTATAAAAACAAAACATTATCACCGTTTAGTTTGATTCATTTTAATAGCTCTTCAAGTGTGTTTATCTTATCAATAGCTGAGAATTGGAGCAGATGCGCGAAACGGAGACCATCGTGAAAAATTGTTAACCTCTCAATTGTCCTTATTTGCTCTACAAATAGCCCCCGTTTTATAACTCTGCCTTTTCGCACTCTTATGCTCTGCATTACTAACAATGGTCATTTCAGAGAAAAATTACGTCCGTTGTAATATATTTTCTGGCTTATTCCTATGTTTTTACAAGAAGAATATTTTTCTTAATTAAATTCTCTATTTATAAAAACAATCTGTGTGACCGTTCTGATTAGCTTTTTTTTTGAACACTTTTATATATTTTTTAAATCATTTAGGGTAACTGACTTAATTTCGGCCACGCCTTAATTTCGGCCACCAATTTAGGGTGTTAGAAAATTGGCTTATTTTTAAAACACAAAAGAACTAGCACAGAAGTAACTGGATTAATGTTGAATAAAGTGTTTTTGCAAAAGTTTTTTATTTTTGTTATTCTACATTATCAACATTTTCATACAAAAAGTGAATTTTTTTTGATTTTCCTAATTTTTGCTTTGTGTTTAAACTGCATCAAATTTAGAACGAAGCAATATATAACCTTAAAATATCTTCTATTTAAGGCTCAAAGTTGTTTATTTTGATGTTTTGATATTTTCTTCAAAATCATTTTGCAGTGTGTTTAACTAACTGCGCATTTTAAGATTCCGTTAATTTTGGCCACCTGAAAATTTAGGTGAAAAAACTTGCCGTTTTTTGCTGTTTTTAAATATCGTTGTACTACCGTATTTATAAAGAAATTTTTTTGCTCGTTTGACTTTATTTTAACGTTTTTAAAGCCAAAAATAAAAATTGAACAAAAAATACAAATTATCATAACTTGTTTTTTTAAGGTTTTGACATAATTATTTAAAGTCTTGCTAATTAAACTATTAAAGTTCGTAAACGGGAAAAATTAAGTTATATGTACCGAGAACAATACCTAAGGGTAAATTTGCAACCTTTAGAAATTTTTATTGTTCGTTTAAGCAATAGTTATAGCCAGTTTTTTGTAGGTGGCCGAAATAAATGGCACGCGCCTTAACTTCGGCCACTTTAAAAAAAAGTGTAAACCTTCACTGATTTTTAAGTGTAACAGAAATATTCAAATTTTGCACTGGAATAACAAATATAGCTATTGTTTGATTTTTAGGCCAAATTTTGGCTTGATTGAAAAAGCCAGAAAAAAACTTATTCAAAAAAATAAAAAAAGGTGGTCGAAATTAAGTCAGTTACTCTACCACATTTAATGATTAAATAACCATTAAATGGAAGAACTACTCTGTAACAAAAACAGAAAAACTCAGGGAAAAGTGGAAGGGGAAAAACCAAAGTAAAAATGAAATTTCAAAAATTGCAAAAATAGCTTACAGTTTGACTTTAGAATTTCGTCCTGCATTCTTAATTGTGCGGTAAGAAATTTCAAATACAAAGGTTCAATTCTAAAAGAACCAAAGAAAGATTTTAATCCAATTTGTCAAAATATCAATTTTTGGTGATCTAAAAGGTTTTTATTAATTTTAAGAGCCTTTTTTAGCTTTTAGTTTTAAAAATACAAACTAGACAAAGATAAGTTAAAAATTTGAAACTTGTCCTTTTAGGCACGTTAGCCCAAATATCATCAATCCTAATCATTTTAAATAAAACTTTAAAAAAATCTTATTGTTAATATTTTACAAGAAATATATCAATCAATAATTTTTTATAGTGTTATAAAGTTTTTTTCAATAGTTTTCCAATTCTCAGGGTTCTGTATCGTCCGGGTACCTTTTCTACTTTCGAAATTTTAACAATTGTATTTAAAACTTCACATCGTGCGTTTCAAAATCCAGTATAAAATTCGATTGTAATTTATCCTAAACTGAATGAAAAATTTATAGCTGTATGGGGTTCTAATATAAATTTGACTAAAAATTTTATTGCTTGTTCCAAAATTTAAACGTGTCTGTGGGCTTTAAAATAAATTGGAACTCTTAATTGATTGATAGATTTATTTTTTGTTGTCATCAATCTTCAATAAATTTGGAATATATCTAAGTTTTTTTTTAATTTTCCATATCTTTAGTTTTTTAAAAAAATTTTGAGGAAATGATACTCGAAACAAATCAAAGCATTGTTTATATTTAAAGATAGGACGCATCATTGTTTTTTTTAAACCAAAGGAAATAAAACTAAAAAGTACATATTTATGTTTGTTTTCCAAACTTTTTAATTTATTGTTGTTGGTCTTTAGTAAACAAAAACTAAAATAAACTGTAGATCCTACAATTTGATTTTAATTATGTTAAAAACACATTGTTTAACTTGCACCGCGCAAGTACAGCCAAAATATTGTCTTTGTTTTTTATAACAAAATGTCACCATATGGCAAAATTTTGGCAGCTTTTATGAGCTTTTTATATTTCTCTCTAATAATTTTATAGCTATTTACTTGAAAGAACCGTTGTTTCTCGTGGCTTTCCTTTGTTTTATTTTATGTTAAGAGCGAAAAATCTGAGTTTTACGCAGGTGGTTTGTGCGTGACATAATATTTGCACCACCTGCAAGCAAAAGCGTTTTGCTAGTGACCATTTTTCATTATTAAATCTTCAAACAGAGTTTACAAGTTTCATTGTGGCTTTTTGGCTTTGTTTTATTAGACTAGAGTCTATCAAAATATTTAACATAATTTTTTATTCAAAAATAAAACGGCGGTTTCGGAATTTAAAACAATTTGTGATATTCTCAAGTCTGGTGAAAAATCCTAAGTTTTGAGCTGTGTTAAAAGTACCTTATGGTCGTGTCAAAAAACCGTATAAATCAGTACGCAAAAAAATTGAGCGTAGATTTACAAAGACACCCAAATATTGGCAAAAATAGCGATACTTTGGTAAGAATTTTGCTTTGTGGAAATTAAACAGGAGGAAAAAAACGGTTTCGTAGACTCTCGGGCGGCGTAAAATTTTTATTTGCTGAGTTTTTGAGTCTTTAACTCTGAATAATTTTGTTTTAAACAAGAAGTTTACGACAACATTGATTCAAAAGTTTATTTTTTCAAATAATAATATAATATTAATTAACTAAAAAACACAATTATTCTGATAAGAAATGTTGCAAAAACTTCAAACAATGTCGCAAGAATGTTTCTTGAACAAAAAAAAGGTCATATTTAGACGAAAATTGGAATAATATATTTGTCTGAATAAGGTCCTTAGTCAAAATCAACTCTGATTAATGCTATATATTATTATACTTTGTGAAGCTTGGGATACTTACACAAATATATTTAACTGTATTAATAAGTATTATAATTTTATCCATTTTTTTAATATTTGACTGTAAATATAAAAAAATTACAATCTGACTAAAGTATGTTACTGCTAGTATCCAAAGCAACGTTTATTGCGAAAATCTGATTACGCCTAGATGTACGGTTTTCAAAGTACGCAATTCTGGATTTTATCATGAACGCTGCTAAATTCCACAGTAATATACCTTTAATAGTACCTTTAATGTAATAATACCAAAGATGGATAATCTAATAAAGGTATGTCACAGCGGTCTGTAGCAGCGTGCATCATTAAATCCAATTTGAGCCGCATGTCCGGCCTAGGGCCGCATGTCCGGCCTAGGGCCGCATGTCCGGCCTAGGGCCACATGTCCGGCCTAGGGTGCATGTCCGGCCTAGTGTCGCATGTCCGGCCAGGGCCGCATGTCCGGCCTAGGGCTGCATGTCTGGCCTAGGGCCGCATGTTAGCCTAGGGCCGCATGTCTGGCGTAGGGCCGCATGTCCGGCCTTGGGCCGCATGTCCGGGCACAAGGGAGCAAATTTTGCTACGTTGCGTTCTTGTTATTTTTACCACGGTGATGTGGCTTGGCGAAATTTGCTCCCTTGTGCCCGGACATGCGGCCCTCGGCCAAACATTCGGCCTTAGGCCGGACATGCGGCCCTAGGCCGGACATGTGGCTTTAGGCCGGACATGCGGCTCGAATTGGATTTTATGATGCACGATGCTACAGACCGCTGTGAGATACCTTTATTAGATTATCCACGTTTGATAATACCTTTATCTATTTTTAATAGAATCTGTTATGATGAAAACTGTTTGTTTATTTTGATTTGTTTATTCACTAATATTCTTTTTTTTATTTTAGATGATAATTATTTTTGAAAAATGCCGTTAAGAATACCTTGGTCATTAGTTTATTTGGGTAAGTGTACATTTAAATTCAAAAAGTAATTGTTTATTGTGCATAAACTTTATAAAGGAACATGTTTTGTATATTTAGTTTCGGATCGATCCACAACTTTTATGACAAAACTGATTAGTTCTGTATTGTTTTTTATCGACTTATTTGCTTCTAACAATTTTTTAGTGTTATACATTGTTGATTTTTTAGGTGCGGCATGGGTTGGGTTGGCGTACTCCGTGTGCCCGTCCGAGATGAACACAGAAATAGAATTGTGCGTCCGTCCGATCGCCCAATACGCAGAGCAGTTGGGTGTGGCCAACCAAAACGGAACCGTCGCCACAGCTTTTCCCAAACTAGGTGCTAAGGTCTTCAGAGATCTTTGCAGGTACTTTAACATTATATGGTAATATTTAAGTCAATAGAATTCAATCTATGTTCACTTGAGGTTGAGAATTTTGTTTTAGTTCTTGAACATTTAAGTTCATTTGTTTTAAACTGATTTACAAAAATCTCGATAGATTGATGATTGTAGTAAAACTTTTTTGTGTTTTTTTAATTAAAAATAAAATGTTTTATTCGTCATTTAACATATTCAAAGCGATGTTGAAAAGCCATGTGTCATGTACAGTTAAAAAATAAACAAATTAAAAACTAATCATAAAAATGCTTTAAATAAAGCAAGATAGAGAGGCGATTTTACCCTAGGCATATGTTTAAACAAAAAAGATATGGACTAAAGGTAAACCCAACGTGGCTGCAACAGTTGTTCGTTGGATTAAAATATGCCCCCATTAAGTAACCACTCAAATCAGGAGAATCTGACGTCATTTTATCAAACAAATACCCCCTATTAAATAGCGACAATCTGACAAAGTGACGTCAGATTGTCGCTATTTGAATGGTTACTTAATGGGGGCCTTTTTAATCCAACGAACAACTGTTACAGCCACGTTGGGTTTATACCTTTAGTTTTACGTGGACGTATGTGGAATGTAGTAAATTAACATTTGGCCCTCTGAAATCGCGGCATTCGTGTTTCAAGCTTTTAACATATTGGCAATAATATTAATAAAATAGAAGAAGAATAAATAGAAGAAAATGATGAATGAATTTCAAATTTTCATTCTCAGGGTTTTACGCCCAATGTCCGTCCCACTTTTACAGATAATATTTTAAAACAATTGTCAAAAGGCAGAAGAAAAAAGTTTTTCATTCTTGACGCTAGATGTTAGTTCCAGTGGTCGCGGGAAAAAAACCAATCGTAGACAGTTGTCGCCACTGTCCACTATTGTTGCATAGTTTACAAGCCTTGGCAGACTCATTCATTGTGGTCAGAGGGCTTTTATTAAGCGGTCAGAAGATTTGTTTTCGGAATTTTTTGATTCATTATTTTGATAAAAAAATCAAAAACAAGGGCCTATATAAAAAAAGTGGCTCCTATCAAACTTGTGCAATGCTTTGCCCTTTCCAATGAACCCATTTTTGTTTTTTGATCAATCAGTAACAAAAGAGGGATATTGATTTTAAGATATAAGTGTTAGAGTAATAATAATAAAAAAAAAGATGAACATGATTTACAAAAATTTACCCATGTTCTCTAATTATAGTTGGAACGGCGCCGTGAGGCTGAATCACTCTATATGCTCCCCTGCCACCTATAAAAAAGTTAAAAGCGGACATTTTTTAAATAAATTGAAAACAAATTGAAGTAAAACAAGTTTCTAATTATTGTTTTGTTTTTAAAACTAGCCATAACTCAGGAAACTGTAGAGCATATGTAAAAAATAAAATATCATTTTATTCGTCAAAGAATTTTTATTTGCTAAATAATTTACAACTCACTTATAATTTATAGTTTTACCGTTTTCCAAAAAATTAATAGTTTTACGGTTTTCTAAAGAATCTTACAAATAAAAGATACTTAAACCATAAAAATAATTGATTATGACGGAGTTATGACTACTTATATATAGCGCTAATGTTAAATTCAACGAAATAATAATCAGACTTTTTTAAAATTTATATTTCCAAAATTAATATTTTGATATCACAACTAAATTGGGACTATTGCTACATTATATAATTTTGAATAATTAATTTGTTGGAAGGTGAATTAATTTGTTGGGAATAACAATTTAGTGTTTAGAGAGCTAAGCAGGTCCATAATGGTTACCGAAACCCAAAAACAAGGGATTAGCGCGTCTAATATAAACACCACCCGACGCCTTTTGGGTTATATATTTTCGCGCAATGGTACCCTGAAGAATATTGGCATTGACAGAATCAATGAACACTTAGCACATTCCGACAACATTGCACAACCTAATAGGAGTATTTCTGCTATTAGTGACCTTATCTTTAAGCTCTAAGCCATGTACCCTCCTGCCGTCGTGTCAAATCTAGATAAGTCAATGCGCAAAGAAAAATAACGTTGATTTAAAAGTATCTATGATATATGTTTAATTATTTTTTTTTAAATAAACGATAAATTACAAAACAACCCTATTATTTTGATCAGGAATTTACATGAATCCACAAAGGTTATTTTTTCTGAGTTAGGTGCCTTGTGGTTCCGTTAATTAATATTTCAAGCAAGACATTTAATTAAAAATCGTCGATTAATCTTCGAGCGCTTGGCATTTTTTGGGAAAAGGAGCTTTGTTTCGAGACCGCTGATTGTTTGCTGAACGAAAATAAAATAGCATAGACAGTTTTGAGTAAGGGATTGTGACAGAATCAATTTGTAAAATTTACAAATTAATATAACAGGATCTCCGGACTTTTTCATTGAACATAATATGACATTTTCGTAATTACGTGAGTTTCATGTCATCTATTTAAAACAGTGGTTTTTGAAGGAACTAAAAGAACTTTTCGAATGGAAACTCAAAATCAAAAATAAAGAAACTGGATTCCGAACTATGGAACTTGAGCTGAAAGTTGGAAATCGTAAAATCTATACATACAAT